>QUSF01000033.1:3470769-3514696 GCA_003676055.1 Chloebia gouldiae | reverse complement strand
CCCTTTCCCTTTCCCTTTCCCTTTCCCTTTCCCTTTCCCTTTCCCTTCACGGAACTTCCCCTCACGCCCTCTCCTCTCCTGAATCCAAAATAGATAAACCTTATCCATCACATACCTGGTCCTTGCACTTTCCCTGAGCATTAAATCCTGTGTGTTTAACCTCCCTTTCCCTCCAGAGTGCTGGAGAGCAAGCACAGCCCCCACAGTAACGTCCAGTTTAGCCTCCGGAGTGTTTGACAATTAGCGATGCACTTGCAGAGGAAGATGAGTGGATCGGATGCTTTGGGAGAACATTCCTGCTGAGGATTGCGCTCCTTGGCAGTGCATGGCACAAAGGCTTCTCTCCAGAGGAATTCTGCCTGAAATTAAACTTATATTGATTTTGTAGTTCCAGGACTGTGTATTCAAAGGTGTAGCCCACACCAAGCTGTGGCTGCTACAGGTGTACACCCCTCTGAGATGGCAGAGGGTGCTTTTATTTTTCAAACAAACCATTAAAACCAGTAAAACATTTGTACTATTACTACTAACAACAACCACAGATGCCTGTATCATAGAGAAAGAAAGAGCTGGTGGTGACTAATACTGTCGTGGTGTGCAACACAGGTTGGTGTGCAAGCAAAAGTAATGACAACAATTACTTTTTGCTTCTGTATTCGACTTCTATGTGGTCTGTGTCTCTTTTCAGGATATGAACATGATTTTTTCTCCCAAATACTCATTAAAACTACTGGTGCTGAGGAGACCAGAATAACTTCACTCCTGACTGATTAGTTGCCAGCATTATGCTGTGAAATTTTAACTAGAAAGGGTTCATCAGCACTGGATGAAATTGTTTGCCATATTAAATATTCTCTGAGCTGTCCCTCTTGACAAAGGGAGTGCAATGTGCAGATGCTACAGTAGACTATGGTGTTTCTGTGCACACATGGACACACTGCAGCTGATAAGAGCTTTGCTGTATAGAGATCATTTGGCTCAAATGATCCTTGTGGGACAATATTTATAAAAGCTTATGATGATTTTGGGGTGATTTGTCACAAAAGTATTCCTTAGCATGAGGAATTTCATCATTTCATCTCCTTGCAGTTTTCTAAACGACTGGGACCAGGTGTATGCATTTCTTCCAAATTTCCCTGTGAAGATTTTTATCTTTAAGATCAATTACAAATGCTCTCAAACAGATACTCTGCCTTTAAGGGCCAGTTAATGTGGCTGATTTATAAAGCCTTTTTGACAAGGCCTTTTGACAAATGAAAAGGCAAACCCTTCAAAACATGCCCAAGGTTCCCTCTGCCAGTGGGCACTGATGCTGCGTAAGGCTCCAGACAGCCAAGGCAAAATGTCCCTCAGGAAGCCTGAACTTAAGCATCAGAATGAATTCAAATAATTATGGATTATTATTAGTCCAGCTTTGGACTCCAGGGTTTCCAGCTCCTGCCATGAGATGGTGCAGACTCCTGGCTCCAGCCTAGGGACCAAAGCCAGGGACAGGCTGTTGCCTTGATGCTGGCACACAGCGGGGTTGCTCTGGTGGTGCTGGCTCTGAGGATCCTATTCCAGGTCCTCAGCATCACCTGAGCTAGAGAAGGGGACAGACAGGCTCACTTGCACGTCTTTCTCTCCTGCTCACACCTGGGCTGCTGAAATTATCGAGGGCTTTGCTGTAGACCTTCATCCTTTGCATAACAAGAACCTGAGTAAGTCTGGGTGGGGGCATTCTGGTTTTGCAGCCCTCCATCCTTAGAGGAGAAAGCTAAAGGTCAACCATTTAGGAAGAGTGAAGGGCTGTCACACAGGGACAAACCCACAGATCCCTGACAATGGGAATTGGTAGAACCCACAACACAGGTTGTTGTGTTGGGTCTGTGGGTGTGTGCTGAGGGATCTCAGAGCTGAGTGCCCTGTAAATGCTGTGCCTTGCCTGTACTAACCTTTGTTTGGTCTGTCTCTCTCACCTGGCAACTCCTCTCCTCCCCAACCCCTCTGCACTCTGGTACAGATGGCTATAAGGAACGACTCTCTGGATAGCAAGGAGAATCTCCACACCGAGGTGAGTGAACTCTCTGACCCAAATGTTCCCACTGTGCCCAAGGAGGAGTCACCCGTGGCTCTGATGCCCTCGGAAGTGAATGAGTTGGCTGCCTGGAGTCGGGCAAGCGTCCATACGCAGCAGCATTCCCACAATCAGTATAATATTTCAAAGCAGGCACCAGCATCCTGTGCTTGTGCAGACTCGTATCAGGAGACCCCTGAAGATTCAATGGACCAAGAAGTATCTGAAATCAACAGCTCCTCAGAGCCTTTCACTTCAGAAACTTGCACAGCCTCGAGTGCCTGTTCGGAGGGTCAGCCTCTCACACCTAAGAGGAACGTGGGCAATACCGGCAACGTGGTACTGAAGGACCTGAAGAAATACCACAGTGTAGACACCCAGGGTCTGCTAAAAAAACCACCCTCTTGGTTAGATGATCAAAGGAGACATTCAATAGAGATTTGTTCCATAGAAAACAGCCCTCAGCACCATTCCACATCCAGCTCCTCTGGCTTCATAAGTCAGGTGGTCAGTGAAATGGAATGCTTGCAAGGTACACGACAGAAGAAGAAACTGAGCCCTCCCTGTATATCTATAGATCCACCTGACGGGCAGAGTTTGGTACCTAGAGGACCCCACAGCATCTCACCTGCCAGTGGAGATGTTTGCTTGAGGAGGCGTGCTCCATCCTGTGAGTCCAAGGATTCGATGGATATAGGGGATTCACTGCTTCCAGACAGTATGTCAACATCTCCTACCCCAAAGAAAGACTTGTTGACACTTCCTAGCTTTTCCTTTGATCAAACTGAAATGGACCCCTGAGTTACTTTTCTGTTGGTGCCAAATGTCTTCTTCCTTTCATGTAATAGAAAAAAAAAAATTTAAAAACTCTGTACTCCAAAATGGCACTGGGTAAAAAATTTCCAAAGAAAGATTAAAGAACCAGCTGGTTAAAAGAGTGGTTAACCTATATCACGCTTACTTAAGCATATGTTCGGCTTAGGTAAAAGCAATACAATGTGCAGAATCTATATGTATATTATATTTTATTAAATTAATTGAATCTAGTATTGCGGGATGTAGTACATTTTGTGACTAAAGACTCATTTAATTTTCTTCTATTTTATGTGTCTCGGAATATTTCTGAGATAAAGTTGGTTTTTACGAATATTTTAACCTAAAAAGTATATATTTAATCCCTTCTCCTTTTTTTTTGTTTTGTTTTGGTTTTTTGTTCGGGTTTCATTTTGTTTTTCAAAGCACAAAATGTAGCCAATTAGTGCATTACAGAGGAAATGTATGCCACAGTCAGCAGTAAATAAGGATTATTTAATGTAATTTATTTTTCCCCTTGAACTTCAGTGATATTCTGGGAAAACAATTGTTTGCATAGTACAGAAACGCAGTCGCAATTTTTAAACAAAATATTCCAATCTTGCCTAAAATTGACATTCAGAGTATGAAAGCAAGTGCTCAGACCCAGGAAGGTCCAACATGCTGATGCCTGAAGATGGTGAAGGCAGAGCCATTTAACAGTACAAGATACTGAATTATGAAAGAATCATAGTGGATTTATAGATCATCCACTGGCAACTCACAAAACCATGTCAATGGTTAATTTTCATACATTACTAGGAAACAGACAACAAAGGCCTGTGGTCACTTCCGAGATGTTTTTGCAGTGTCTCCAGGATGGACTTTTAATTTTGCTGAGTTTCACACCTCCCTCATCCCTCTGTGTTCAGTGGAGCTCCTCCTCTCTGCATTCTGTGGAAAGGAGAGTGAGATCAAGTTTAAGACTTACAGTGAGTGAAATCAGGGCAGACATGGCACAATAATGGGCTTAAGCACATGCCTAAAGTTAAGTTCTCACCTAGAATGCCTGGTGGCTGAACATATTAAAGTAATTTTTGAAAATTAAAATTGTGTGCTCATGTTCTACTGAATCAAGGCACTTCTGCAAGTTATTTTACAGCTAACATGGAAGAAAGTCTGCAGGTACTGAAATAACTGCTGATTTTCAGTAAAATAGCCAGGTATTTTGCTATCACTACTAGAGTTAATTTACATGACCCCGACTGCAAATTTTATTTCCAATCTATCAATAGCCTTAAGCAGCAACATGATGATACAAAGTGAATAAACCCAGAATTCGTGTCCTTACTTTATAACATCAATCATCTCAAAAATTACCTGTTTACTCCTGTGCTAACATCCTCTGCCAAAAGCAATCTGTAAAACTGGACAGCGCAGCCTGAAAACCACGCGAGGTTGGCCCCTTTGACACCTCCCCCTCCTCACAGGACTGATGGAAGCCAGACATTAACTCCACTCCACTTCCATGAAATCACATTAAGATGTAAGCTAAATTAGACTGCAGGCATGCTTTGAAGTGTGCCAATAGTCACAGGCTTGAAACCAAGCCCACAGATCGTGCCAGCACAGGCAGGAGGAGGATTTGTGCTAATTCTGTCAGTCGGGAGTTTGTAACTTTTTGAGAACTACCAATCTTTGCAAATCACTACAACATGCTGATGTTCAGCTTTTAACCATTCAGAAATTAGGCTGTTTCCACCACGTGTGTCTGCATTAGCTTGGAGTGTACACACAAGGAGATGCTGTTCGTACCCCACAGCCTATGTGAGGTCCTAAACCCCTTTATTTTCACTTGAGGATGTTTACTCCATGAACAATCCCTACTGATTTACATGTCCAGAAGAAATGTAAGGGCTTTCAGCAGGAAGTCAGGCAATCAGTGTATTTGAAGAAGGAGGATTAACATTCTGTACTATTTACTGCAGTTAGATTAAGTCTTGGCTGGGACATTTTTCCCCTCTTCACCACAGGCCCATAGAGCCCCTGCTCTCTTTGATATGCCAGCCCAAATCCAGAGTTAAGCCTGTCTAAAGCAATGATTTCAAACAAAACTTTCATCAGTTCTTCTCTCAGATCATATTTAAGGAAATAATAAAATTACAGTGCGTTAAGCCTGAGAAATATTCTTAATCCCTTTTTTGTTTTACACCCATTACAAGCCTTAGCTTTTCATTTTACATGTGCTAAATAGTTTGGGAAACTAGCTAGGCCACTAAAATTGCCATCCCTGGTTCCTCAATGATTAGGATAGTGTTCACATAGCTGGAATGATACTACTCTTCAGATCCTTCCTTACAAAAAAAACACTGAACATTTTAGCTTGAAATCATGGCACAATACAGTGATACAACATTAATCCAAATGTTCAACAGAAACAGAAAGCCTAACAGTCTTCTATTTTAATGTTTGGGGTTTTGCCTACTGACAAGGTTTGTGGAAGTAACAAAAAAGTTTACATCATACATGAATATTCAGTAAAGACTAGTCAATAAAAGAAACTCTATGGTGATGCTTTCAGGAAAAGAAATAAATGTAAAATAGATTCTTTTCTAAACCAGATAATTTTTTTTCTAGATGCCCTTTTGAAAGACAAATACAAATGTACCGCAATGCGTGCAATAATAATCAAATCATTTTAAAATACCTTCGGGGGGGTTTTATAGAATTTGACTTTTTTAAACAAAATGTACAAACTCCACAGGAATTCTGTAGAATGGTTATGTTGATAGAATTTTTTATATTTTTGTAGAAATCTATAGAGAAATTGTTAAAAGTCTGCACAGCATTTTGGCAACAGAAGCAGCTCTTATCTTCGAGTTTCTTTTCATAAACCTGGAGCCAGGCCTGCTCTGTTACCACACGCAGAGCATAGGTTCATAGCCTGCATCCAGGTTGTGTTTGGGAGTCAGCAGCTACGCTGAATTCCACGATATTGCAGTGCTATTACTGTCCAAGAACTGTATCCACATTAAACACCCCCCTCCCCCAAAGCTCAGCCCCTGTCCATGGTGAATAATTGCATGGCTCTCCAGCTCATTCAAGCACACCAGCACTTTACTACTGTGGATTTACTGTATGGGAGGAGGATATTTTGTTATTGCCAGTCTGACACAATGGGGGAAAAGAGATTGCAGACATGTCTGGAAAAATGTAAATTCCGTTCTTGCAGCCCCTCACACGCAGAAGTGATTTTTCAAAACTTGGTTAGAGGGTTGTAGATATTTTGGAGGAGGGCAAAGAATACTGTTTTTGACTTCTGTGGATTGCACTCAGAAATAGGTGTGTTCAAGGAGAAAATAAAAAAACAAAAGCATTACCACTGTAAATTAGGCTATGCCCCAGTCTCCCCTTTTCTGCCCCTTTGGCTATAATAATCCATGTACACTATTATGCAAGGTGAGTAGAGTAGGTGCAGTACCATAGCAATGTCCATAACAACCTAGTATATATGACAGAACTTTGTATTTAATAGTTAATATATTGTTATACTGTATCAGGTATATAGGCCAAAATGAGGTCTTTTAGTCGGGGCAACAAAAGGTGGCACTCATGGGGAAAATTGGATTTGGATTTGAAAATTGGAAAAAGGATTGGATCCTTTTTTTTTAAAGAAAAAAAAAAAGAAAAAAAAAACAAGTGTAAATCTTTACAACTGACAAAAACAAATGTGTCCTATTAAAAGCTTTTGAAACGAAAAAACAACGGTGCATTTCCCTTTTTTTGTTGTTGTTGCTGATGATAATCTGTATCACTCCAGGCAGTCAAGTCTTTGGTCACGTTTTAATTGTGAACAGTTGGAGAAGGTATCAGATAGCAGCGGCAGCCAGGAGGAGGCTGGAAGGAAGAGTGGGAAATGATGGCCCTTTCTGGAGCAGTTTAATGTGGCTGTAAGCAAATCTGGCCCTGGACACTGCCCAGGGTGTGCAGAGTGACCAGCAAGACGATGGGCTGTGCCCGTGTGGATCCCTCTGCCCTGGCAGGAGCAGCTCTGTGCAAGGCTTGAGGCTGTCAGGACTGCAGCAGAGAGAGCTGCAGTCAGTGGGGAGAAGGGACTGAGGAGAAGTGACAGATCTGATTTGTCTGTGAAGAGGAAGATGCTGGACTTTTTCACTCATTCACACCTTCGGGATTACCAGCCTGAAATCCAGCAGCGTCTCCTGCTGTCATTTAACTCCTTGCAAAGCAGGAGTTGGCGGGCATGGCACTGCCTGGGGGCTGGAGAGCAACAGAGGCTCAGAGCTCAGACACTGCTTAGGTACCACCAGAAACATTTCATAGAATGGTTTGAGTTGGGAGGAACCTTAAAGCTCATCTAGTCCCACTCCTTGCCATGGGCAATGACACCTTCCACTATCCTGGGCTGCTCCAAGCCCTGTCCAACCCGGCCTTGGACACTTCCAGGGATGGGGCAGCTGCAGCTTCTCTGGGCAACCTCTGCCAGGTCCTCCCCACCCTCACAGGGAAGAATTTCTCCCTACTGTCTAACCTAAACCTGCCATCCTTCTGTTTGAAGCCATTTCCCCTTTTGTCCTGTCATTACAGGACCTTGTTAAAAGGCTTTCAGGTGTTTTTAGTGAATGACAGGTGTAGCTCCTAACATGAGATCTCCTCTCCCCTGTGGAGCAGCCACTGGAGGGAGGAACCAGACACTGGGCACTGCTCCTCACTGCCTGGAATGGTCTGATTGCTCTGCAGCAGGAGAGACCCTAAACTGACATCCAGACCAGTTTTGCTGACTAGAGGATGTTTTGATAAAGTCATCTCTCAGTAGAAAAGAGCAGGAAGGATACTAGACCTTAAACAGAGGGAAAATGTGGATCTGTTCAAAATCCCGTGCACATCCACTCCAGGTGAGCTCTGTGATATGTCTGTGTTGTCCAGGCTGCAGGGCCAACCTCACCAGGCTGGAACCACTGAAATGCCTTCCCAGCCCTCTGATCCTGGAGGATCCACAGGGCATGAAGGTAAGCTGGGCTGAGCCACGGAAGCAGAGCCTCGAGCTCTTCACCCCTCTCTGCTCTCAGGTGAATTCAGTTCCTTATGGGCAACAACAAATCACTCCCTTTCCAACATCAGCGTTCAGAGGAGCTTGTGAGAGGGCTTGTTTCTCTTCTCTGTTTTGTGAGTGTTCCTGTATGAAGCTCTCCTGCTGAGTTTTGCTGTGGTTTTTCAAAGGCTCCAATCCAGGCTGGCTGCGTATGGGTGTGCTCTCAGTTCCCTGAGCTTGGGCATGGCACTTTTTATTCCATTTCTTGGGTAATTGGGATGCCACATGGAACCAGATGCTTTCTATGTAATGGTAACCATGCCTAGGGAAGCAGCACTTTGAACTTAATTTATTTCTTAGTTCAGACAGGTGACACCACATCCTTCAGCCAGAGCTCTGCTAAGCCCTTCAAGATGAGAAACAGGAAAGGTTTGTTTGTCTTTCAGGTATTCCAGAGATACAAACTGAGACACAGAAACGTGTCTAAAATGTGACGTGCACTAGAACCCCCCCAAAAAAATAAAATAGGAAACAACAATTTAAAGAGATGTCTCCCTTTATCACCACCAGCGCGGTGTAAGGGACCCGCTGTGACCAGCTGACAGAGGTGAGGATCCTGCAGATCAAGGGGTTAATTAAGGCCAGGGAAGTTCTGGGGGGACCAAGCCCGGGCTTGGGGAGTGTCCGACCCGGCGGTGTCGCTCCGGCGGCGGCAGCGCCGGGCGCGGCGTTCTGCTCCCATCTAGTGGGCGTCGGGCGAGGGGCGAGCTGCGCCCCTTGCCGGGGCTGGCACCTTCTGCTTCCCCGGAGAAGGCTCGGCAGGACCTTCTGCCTCCCGCCAGGGGCTGCGCTCCTCCCCGTCTTTGGCATCACAGAGCCGTTCAGCTTGGAAAAGCCCTCTGACATCGCTGACCTAACCCCACCCTGCAATGCTACCGCTGAAGGATGGCCCCAAGTGCCACATCTACTTGTCTTTCAGATGCCTCCAGGGATGGTGACTCCACCACTTCTCCTGTTCCAGTGCCTTAGCACCCTTTCAGTGAGGATATCTCACCTAAAATCTAATTAAACTTCCCTGGCAGAAGTTGAGGCCATTTTCTCTCGTTCTTTTGCTTGGTACCAAGAGAAGGCATTGACCCCCACCTGGCTGCACCCTCCTGTCAGGGAGTTGTAGAAAGTGAAAATGTTCCTCCTGAACTTCCTTTTCTCCAGGCTGAGCCCCCCCCAGCTCTCTTAGCTGCTCATCAGACTTGCAGTTCCCCAGCTCTGTTCCCTTCTCTAGACACCCTTCAGCCTCACTATGTGTTTCATGTAGTGAGAGACCCAAAATTGACCCCAGAATTTGAGGTGTGGCCTCACCAGCAGTCAGTATAGGGGTATGGTCACTGCCATGATTCTGCTGGCCACTCTATAGCCCACACAATAGATAGGCTCAGATATGACCTTGTTGGCCAAATAATTTCTAATTCTGAGAAGATTTTCAGTCACTGGATTTACAAAAAATCCCAACTGTTGGAGGAGGAGAGGAAGGATTTCTCTCACTGTGGCAGAGCCCCGTGTGCTTGGCACTGTGCAAGCTGCTCAAAGCCTCCATGCCCCTCACATCCACCAGCACTGCTGCTCCCTGACTGCTTCTGCAAAACCCAGGGAGACGAGGACCCATGCTGGGGCTCTCTGGCACCTCAGAGGCTGTGGCAGCACCTGGGAGGAGTGCTTGTCCCTTCACATCCTTTGGAACCCATGTAGAGCACGGCGCAGGGTCCCCTGCGGGGCTGTGCACTCACAGCAGCTCCGATCCATCCACAGCCCGGGAGCTCTAGAGGGATGTTTGACTCTGCTCCTTTAACCTCTGCTCTGCCCAGCTGCGAGGAGGGGGAGCATCAATCCAGCCCGGCCCATCGCGCAGGGTTTGGGGTTTGGCCGGGCTCAGGCCCAGTGCCTGTCACTAGATGGCAACGCCACGAAGTGGGAAGTCCCGCCGGCAGATCTGCGAGCACGAGCTGCACATGAGATCCCTGAAACCTGCACTTGTGTTTGCTTTGGGGTGGTCATCAGCCAAAGCCTCGCTGGCGTCTTCACGATTGAGGGTGATTGGACTTTAAGTTGGTTTTTCCATGTTGTATTCAATGCTTTACTTATATTTAAAACACGCTATTCTAATCCTGCAGCATCCTCTGGTGTTTTCCATTACTGCTTGAGTCCCTGGCTGATATAATTGGCAAGTTTTCAGAGGTCATGAATAGATTATCTTTCCATATCTATTAAATACTTTAAATAATGCAGCCAGAGACCCCAACAGCTCCAGCTGGGAACTGGAAAGGATGGTTAAACCACTTAATTTCTTACTGTGCTAGCAGTTATTTTGTGGAAATAGCTGCTTTGGGGAAAACCAGAAAGAAGTGAGCATAGGAATCATCCTACAAAGAATATACACTGAAGTGGACAGCATGTGCCAAAGGCAGCACAGAACTGCACTCTCACATGCCACCAGCTCAGTGTGGCTAAGGGCTGGTGACAACTCCATGTTTGTTCAAATAAAGCAGGACCAGGTGTTTGTATTCATGCAGCCACTGTGTACCCATTTTTTGGTGAAATCCTGAACAGCTTCATTAAAAGTAGGAGGAGTTTGGGGGTGGCCAAGTTGGCAGGGGAAAGGATAAGCCGTGACAATTCTGTCAAGGGCTAAAGTAGGATAGTTTGGGCCTTAGCTCCAGAAGGCCCAAGTGCCATGTGCTGTTTGTCTGTGGCTGTTTGTCTGTCACGCTGAGCTCCATCTGCAGCCAAGCCACTCACAAGCCAGGGTGTGTTACACCTGCCATGGCTTCTGCCAACCTCTATAGGCACCTAAAATCATGTCTGTGGGATTATCTAGCAGGTGAGAGAGATGCCCAGTGCACTCAGAGTTCAGCTACTCACAGCTGGAGCAGCTCCAGGATCACTTTGGGGCGATCTCAGCAGTACTCAGCATATCTAAATTCTTCTCCTGCTCATTGCCTCAGTATCAAGTGTAGGAGCACTCATGGAAGGGGGCAGGTTGGTATTACACACATTGTCCTGGAGGAGTCATACAAACACCATGTTCTCCTTTCACAAAGACTTGTTGAATTATGTGGACCCCCACCTCACCCTGCAGTATGAATGGCCTTACAGTGCAGGCCAAATGGAGCATGGACCCAAGTTCCCTGTGCTGGCTTCCCAGGGAACTGCCACCTCTGTACTTCCAGTCAGGGAATCTTGCCTTCCTCTCCTACAAAGCCATGTAGCTGATATGTGCCCAAAAGCAGTGGAGTGAGTGAAAACTGAGGCTGCAAATTCCCAGCCCACTCCCTCATCTGTTTTATCATGGGACTTCTAAGCTATTCATTGCATGTTCCAGAAAAGAGGAAATTAAATCCTTTAGTGCAAGAAGGGAGATGCACACATTTGCAACAGCACTGAGAAGAAGAAAGCCCAAATCTGCTGCTACTCATTCAATGTTAACTTTAAGCAGAGTTTGTTACAAGTTCCCATCTTATGTGTGTTAAAACAAGGTGTTTCCCCCTTTTTTACTAATTAAATGTATAGGGCCTTGCTGTAAATGCACCCTTCTTTGGCAGGCATTTTTTTCTTACCATCTGTAAAATGTGACACCTCTGTGTGTCTTGGAAAGGAAGCTGAGCCTTTGCTGTTCCAAGCAAAGAAAGAAGGTGATATTTATAGTCAACTAACCCTAAAACTGTGATTTTTCAGAGCTGCACATGCTCAAGACATCCCCAGCCCTCAGCTCTGAATGTACTTCTTTATACAGATCTCTTCAGGAGTTGACCACACTTCATCCTGTTAATGCTGTTAATGCTTCAAGAATTGGCATGAGGTGTGACCTGGAAAGCAGCCTGCCTCATACCTGGCACAGTGCTTACACAAACAGCTTCTCCCTCACGTTTCCTCCTGTCCTGCCCCACTCAATCACTCCAGTTGATATCCAGGCACTCCTGCATGGCCTGGGTGTGCCTGGAGGCACTTCCTGATTGCTCTGGCTTGACCTGCTCACAGTGTTAGCAGGTGAAAAGTCTCTTACTGTACAGCTGGCATGAAAAAAAATATTCAAATGTATTATTACTGAATGGATCCAGATCAGATCTTGCCACTCCCTGGAACAGAAAATAAATGTGTGGTGAGAGGAGGTGAGTTCATGACACCCTGACATTTGTGCCAAAGGTGCCATTTCATTTTCCTGCAGAGCCAGCCTGCATTTGAGGGACCATCACAGGAGTAATGACATGTTTTAGGTACCTCCATCTCCGTTCCCATCATTAAAAGTGAGCTGCCCATGATAGTGCTTCAGGCTCTGCTTTGTACCATCAGCAGAATCCTTTACCATGGCCCTTCCCAGGAGCTTTTAAGCTTCCCCCTCTATCTTGTCTGTCTGAGAAGTTAATACTTCCTTAATTCCTGCCTTTAACTTTCCCTCTCTGCTTGTCTGCCTTGTCAGACAGCCATGGAAGTCAGTGCAAAGCCAGTGCAAGTCACAGTGTCTGCTGTGAGGTCCAGGCTGCCCAGTGGCTCCCCTCGAGCTCAGGAGGGATGCTGGGGGAGCTGGCACCCCAGCTGGCACCCACTCATCATTTTCATCCCTCTTTAATGGCATTAACTGCTACTGACAGCAGAAGCTGCCCACCATTAATTAGGAACATGAATCAAGTGGCAGAATTATTTAAGGCTCCTTATTTAGAGTCTTGTGAGACCAAGGGAAATACCCTAATTCAGGACCATCCTCTATGGATACAGTAGAAAATATGAGGTTCAACAGGACCACCAAAGTCAATAATTTAATCAGGAATTAATTCACATGTCAATTGGATTGTGCAGCTCACCGATAGAGCAAACCTCTCCCTTCCTGTACACACAGCCTACAGCAGCTCTGTACCTGTGACATCTCATAATATCAGAGATGGTCTTAATTTTGAGCACATTCTCAAACTGCACCCAATCCTGCTTCTTAGTGCAAGAGCATGTCCATGTGTCAGGAGATATGAAATTCTCAGCACTTCTCTCAGAGCAGCTTCTCTCAGAGATTGTTGCAGGAGAGGAGATTTAAAGAGCCATAAAGGAATAACTCCCAGCTATTTCTGAGTTTTCTTACAACTTTTATTGCAGTGCAATTCCACTGAACAAAAGCTTTGCAGTAAGACTTGCAAGGCCAACCCACTGTGTCCTCAGATCTCATTCACCCAGCTGGCAAGGGCTTCTCTAGGGTTTCCTCCAGAGGGTTGCAATGTGACTGTGTTGATTAGCCTGGCTCAGGCTGACATTTCAGATCTTGTAGGCAATCACCTGAGAACCTTATCTTGGGCAAGACCTTATCTGCCCACACTAATGAGAACAGCACACCTTTAGCCAGGTTATAGTAGATGTCTAAAGCAAATTCTTAGCAGCACTCATGGCTTTCTCCGATAGTACTTTGGGTGGGAAATGGTCCCAGTATCTCCACAAAAGATTAGCAGAATATTTTTTTCTTCAGGGGTGACATATTTTTGGGACACAGCAGCACTGCCCTTCTCTGAGGTACTGGAACAGGTTGCCCAGAGAAGCAGAAGATGGATGCCCCATCCCTGGAAGTGTTCAGGACCAGGGGCCCTGAGCAGCCTGATCAAGTGGGTGGTATCCCTGCCCATGGCAGGGCATTGGAACTAGATGAGCTTTAAACTCCCTTCCAACTCACACCATTCTCCAATTCTCTATGATTCTCTGATTTATGATTCTATTCTATTCCTTTTTGTTCTGGTGCACATTTTTGACCACATCCTTCTACCTGAGAGTTCTGCATGTTACAGAAATGAAAGAAACTCAGACTCTTAAAATATTGAAGTAGATTTGTGGCAGCAGGGTTACTTTGTGGGAGATGATGTTAATTGAACCAGAGGCTGCAGCAAGTGGGTAAACAAACAGCAAGTGCTGGAAGGTAAATAATACTGTAGAAGCCCTAATAAAGAGGAAAGCAAACAGTGCTTCTGCATCACAGGGAGGTAAAATCCAGATTGTGTCCAAGGTGCTACATTACAAAACCTATTAGTTACATATAATCATGAAAATATATTGACTGAAGGCTTTTGAAAATGGATCCATGCCACGGGTTTAATCACGTGTCCACAGCAGAAGCAATCAGCATCAAGAAAGAGGCTGTAGATGGATGGAGAATTGATGTGATGCTCACTTAAGTCCTGCTGGGGAAATCACACCCTGCAGCACTCTGAAGGGTACACAAGAAGCCTCTCCACGATGTTAACATTAGCCTGAGTGGTCTGGATGGATGGACATAGTCAGCCCGAAGCGGCCCAGCTTTGCGCCCTCCTCAGCACACACTTCACTTGAATCATAGAATGATGTGGGTTGGAAAAGACTTTAAAATCATATTGTTCCAACCCTCTGCCATCAGCAGAGATGCCACTCACTAGACCACATTGCTCAGGGCCCCGTCCAAGGAGTTTCCACTTCTTCTCCTTGACATGTGGGTACCACCAAAGTCCCCCTCCATCATCAGGGCTGTCCCAGTAGGTCACACTGAGATGGGGCGCTGGGATGGCACCTGTTATATGTTATGATTGTAATTCGCATCAATATAAGATTGTTGTATTTGATTCAGGAAAGTACGGTATGATATGTGTAATATTTTATATTGTTGCAAGCACACAGGCCAGCACTGAGAGCTGCCCCCGCAGTATCCGAAACCGGTTTCTGACAAAAGGTCATTTGCAATCTAATACATGCGGCATGGGTTGTTCCTCAAGGTGATACTGGAACGCCTGGGCGCTGATCATCCCGGCGACGATCCGAGACTGGGATCGCCGGAATCCTCCGGGCTGATACATCTGAAAGCCACGGTTCCCGTAGTAATTTCATCAAGGAAAATCGTCTACACTTGGACCCGGATTGTTCAACCACCTCACAGAGAAAAAAAAACTTTATGATATGTGGGACTTTGAATGGGAAGAAAAGGCGGATTGCCGAAATCCCGGCCTCGGGCGGAAAATTTCCAGTAAGAACTGCTTGGTCCAAGAGGGTGGTGTGTGCACAGGGGGAACCTCTTTCGAGGGGCATCCACTCTTGTGACGCACCCAGCGCCAGTCCCGGGCTCGGCACTGTCCTTTTCCTCGCGGCTGTCTCAGAGAGAATTCGATATACAATAAAATTTTTTTATTTTTTTCACGTTTAATTTGGCTGGACCGATTTTTATCTATAAGACACCCACGGCGCCCGGGCTCAGGAGCAGAGGAGCAGCAGCCCTTCCTCGCAGGCAGCGCTGCCGGCGCTCGGAGCAGACCTCGTCCCGTCCGCCGGCTCCTCCCGGCGCCCGCGGGGAGGGCGGGCGGGGCCGGGGCGGGGGCGGCGGGGCAGGAACCGGCTCCTGCCTCCGCCCGGTGCCGCCCGTGCGCCCGCAGCATCTCCGCGGCCATGGAGGCCTTCTGCGGCTCCCGCTTCTGGGTAAGCTTCTCCCTCCCGTCCCCGCCCGGCGGAGGGGCCGGCACAGCGCCGGCCGGGGCTGCTCGGTGTCCCCGGTGTCCCCGGTGCTCCCGGTGTCCCCTGTGCCCCCGGTACCCCCGGTGCCCCCGGTGCCCCCGGTGTCCCCGGTGTCCCCAGTGTCCCCGGTGCCCCCGGTGTCCCCGGTACCCCCAGTGTCCCCGGTACCCCCAGTGTCCCCGGTGCCCCCGGTACCCCCGGTGTCCCCTGTGCCCCCGGTGTCCCCGGTGCTCCCGGTGTCCCCGGTGCCCCCGGTGCTCCCGGTGTCCCCGGTGTCCCCGGTGTCCCCGGTGTCCCCGGTGTCCCCGGTGCCCCCGGTGTCCCCGGTGTCCCCGGTGTCCCCGGGCCGGCACCGCCCTGGGGCCGGCGGTGCGGTGCCTCCGCCCGGGCAGGAGCTGCGGAAGGGCCGCTCCGTTCTGATCGTGCTTCAGCATCTCCACGCCAGAGTCAAGAGCCCCTCGCAAAGCAGCCCACGGGGGATGCCGCTTTCGCTGCACAGTCCGCCTGCGGACCTCGCACCGATTAACGCAGGGCTCTTCCTTTCTCTTTTAGCGCGTTCTGCTCTTCGGAGTCACTTCCACGAGTGGCGAAGTGCTCCCCGTTCAGGGCTTTGTTACTGCTGCAAGAGGGATGGGTGCGCAGCAGCCGGCGGTGGTCACTTAGCCCCGGAGGGTTGTGGTGACTTCTGTCAGCCCTCGGAGCCCTCAGCCCTTTGCAAAGGCTGATTGCAGCGGGCACTGGGTTTGTGAGCACAAAAGTTTGGGAATTGCTGCCATGGTCTGCTCTGATGGTGAGGGTGTGTAAGTCCTGTTACTGGGTTCCCCGGAGGTACAGCGTGGTGTTTGCCTCTCTCCTGTGTAAGCAGGCACTCAGACCATGAGAAGCCATGGGGATGTGAGCACATGTGCTGAATCTGAAACTGCCCCCCCGGTCAATCACTTTTTGTGTGTTCCTTTTTCTTGCACCACTTCAGTTCAAGGGAGATTTTTTTCTAATGAGGAACCGGAATGAAATGTCCGAAGTTGCATCACTGCTGGAAAGCTGCTACAGGACAGCACAAGCAGTTGTCTCTGAGCACTTTATGCTGAGTTCTATCCTCAGATAACTAATTACTTTTCAATACCTGTCTTAATATTATTATTTAAAAGAGGAATTTGGCTCCTAAGCCCCTTGGTTACATTTCTTTCTTTGTGTTTCATTTCCAAGTGCTCGGCACTCTCTCTGCCCCAACAGCTGGCAGATAAGCTTGCTCAAACAAGTATTTTCGTGTATTATTTCTACCATCAACACTTCTAGAACAGGAACAAGCACAAACAGATTGACCCTGCTCCCTGATCTATTGGCTGCCTCCAGAAGCAGGTCTTAGCTTCTCAAGGAAGGCTGGTAGAGAGCAGCTCTTGTATCAGTTAATTGATGTGTTAATGTAAATAGCCAGACAGATTTCCTGGTTTGAAGTATGAAGTACATGTATCATTCTGTCCTCTATGCTGTAATGTTCCACTCCAGCACCAGCATGGTGCCCTCTGTGCTGCTCTCTGGGGTCTGTGCTCTCTGTGGACCTGATTTCTTTTTAATTCCACAGGTGCTTGGGGTAGGAACAACTTTCCATCTGTTTAATTGATTTAAAAAGTGGAACTCAGCAACTCTGAGAAATTTAACACTGTGACTCCATGACCAGCAGGTTGAACTCAGTGGTTGCCCTATTTTTGGCAGTGTTTTCTGTTAGCAGGAGTGTACACAGTGCACTGATTTTATAGGATATTTTAAGTGATGACCAGGTAGATGACAGTCACCTTGAAATTATTTGTTGTGCAAATATGTTGTAGCGGCTTCTATCAGAAATCTGCCTGCAAAAGTTCTGTGCACTGAACTAATGAATGGTGTCCAGCTTTGTAGTTCAAAACAAGAACTTGATCAAATGTGAACCAGTATTAATGTTCATTTTTTCATTAGCTGATGAACTTAGACTCTCCATTTTTTGTCAAAGAAAATCTAGACATTTTTGGAAGCTGAATGTTGTACTGGTGTCAGTTTTAAAACTATTTAGAGTGAAAGGAAACATGCTGCTCCAGTTTAAGCAGTTATTTGTTTTGGAATTTAAATCAACTACAATACTTTTCTTTTAAAAGGGCGTGAGAATAAAACCAAAATAGTTCACAATTAGCTCATGAAAATGTTTATCTTGAAATACAGCAACTTAAACAGATTATTGATTTATGTTGGATTTTTTTGGCTTGTTTTTAGGTTTGTTTTTGCTTTTAGTTTTAAGGTTTCAACAAGTTGAGGCCATTTTGTCTCATTCTTTTGCTTGTTTCCAGGAGAAGGGACTGACCCCCACCTGGCTGCACCCTCCTGTCAGGGAGTTGTAGAGAGTGAAAATGTTCCTCCTAAACCTCCTTTTCTCCAGGCTGAGCTCTGATTCAGGGTGGGGAATTTTGCTGGAAATTTTGCTGATTGCATTTTTTGTGGTTTTTTTTGCAGAGGCAAAATAATTTCCTGTTCAACCCATTTCAGAAATAAGAAATGAAAGGGAATGCTGTAGATCACATTAGAAATCTATAAAAGCTTTTTGGCTTCCAGCTACTGCTTTACCTGTTGAACGTGGAATCAGCAAATTGCTAATATAATGTAGGTTATTTATATAGAAAAGAGGAACAACTGGAATATTATGTTTTCATAATGCATTATGGAGAATCTCTTAATCTGAAAACTTGGAATCATACTGTCTAGTTCAGTTAATATCTGCTAGGAGAGTTCCCATGCTAAATGCCTTTGGGGAGGAGATGAATGTGATAGCACATACCCACACAAGGCAGGCTTTAGGTGTGTTCTTCACCAGTGACCATAATTACCTCCTATTTATTGTGTCACATATTTGCTGTGTGATAGTAAGAGTGCTAAATAGGTGTGCCAATTAACGTGACCCACAATCTCCGTTTTGAGACGCAGATACTGATGAATTACCACTTTTTTATTGCTTTTTTATTCCACTGTAGTAAAACATGAGTGGCTTGTTTGAGTGGAGAGCAAAGTGATCTCCTGGGGAGTGTTTGCTACACAAGTGTTTTGGCCTAGTGATTAAAGAGCACAAACTTGGAAAAAACTGAATTCTCTTCTAGTGGAGAGAAATCTTGTCTTTCTGCAGCTCAGCCTGTCTGAGTACAAAATGGCACAGTGGCTGCTGTGAGATTAAAATACTGGGTGCTCAGCACTGATGTTGAGTAATGTTGGGATGAGGGGCAAATAAACACCTTGGTCTGCAGACAGGCAAAGTGCCTGGGCTTTAACCAGCAGCTTGTATTTTGGGTGGTGTGTTCTTTTTAACAGCATAAATGGGAAACAAGGGAACAAATGATAGAACATTTCAAAGGGGAGACCACAATTTCTCAGTTCCTTTTGAACCTGCTCAGCTGACATCTCAGTTTCCTTGTTCTCCCTGTGTCTTGGTATCCTGACAGATGTCTTGTTTTCCCCCAGCCCATGTGCAGTGCTGGCTCCTTCTTCATCCAGAGGTTCTTGAGTAATCCAGCAGGAAATTGCAGCAACTCTCAAGAGTAAACGAGACCTCAGTCTTTGTTTTGTGATAATCCCATACAAAGCACCCCTTTAACCTTCAGGTTTGTGGGTATTCCTTCACCTTGAGTCATTCTGTCAAGTTTTGGTAGACTTGGGCTAAAAGTCATGCTGCTCTCTGAACCAGTAGAGCAGGAAAATGCATTTGCAAAGTGCCACAACTTTCCCTTCTTCATAACTTCCTCTTTTGCTGCATCATGTTTAATTTATTTGTAGTTGAAGATGACTCAGGATAGCTGTAGTAAGGCAGAAATATGTCTTTCAATGAATATGACAAATAGTGTATACTTGTAGCATGCGTATGAGTCTGTTTAAACCCCCACCACAACTTATGTGGTTTGGTCTTAAATTAATCATAAAACATTTGATTTTAACAATTCCATTATATTTTCAGCTAAATCAATTCCAGCAGATGAGTGAAGCAGAAGGTGATAGGAGAGCACTGCCAAGGAAGGATCCTGCAGTTGGGTGGTATGATCCAGATTGGCCATTGTTTGTATTTTAGCTTCTCATTCTGCCATCCTGTGCTAAACACAGTGTTCCTTGTTTATAGATATTTAAATATGATGTAGATCTCTATATAATCTTTGTTAACTGCATCCAACTTCAGTTGAATCCCACTCCTATAAATCTCTTCACAAATAACTGCATGAGGTACCTGTGTTCTTTCTCATGTTAGGTGGGAGATCAAAGTAGGTGACTTTAATAGTCCCTTCAGACATCAAATCTGTGAAGCTATGCTCTCTCAAAAGGGTAGCTAGGTTGGCAACCTTTAAATTAATTAAGTACTCAAGCTCCAATGTGCCAAGATTTTCAGATTTCTGACATGAGTTGAATGGAAGCTGCTGCTAATTGACTGGGGCCAGAGAATCAAAATGTCAGGAGCAGGATAAATATAAATATTTAGCATTGGATTTGGAGTATTAACCAGGACCCGATACCTTTCATCTGTGTGTAAATGGCAAGACTGTATAGTCAAATAGCCTGGATTTGACACTCTTAGGGAAAGACAAAGTATGGATCTGAGAGCTGTGAGCAAAACTTGGTATCACTGAAAGCTGCCAGTGTCAAGTGAGTCCTTTGGTGACATTGTCAATTAATGAAACTCATCAGCTTTCAATGCAACTGTTCCTCCCTGGCCCATTTTAGCTTATGTGACAGAGCTGGTAGCTGTGATGTCTGGGATTTTGGAATACTATAAAGTTTGCTTTCTGAAAATAAATTATACTGGAACTAAATCCGAGTCGCATGAGGAGCCCCTTAAAATGTAGCTAAAATTTAATAGCTGTACTTAGGAGTATAAAGCATTTTGAGATGTGCCTCACCTACCTGGTGGGCAAATTGCTGTTTCATGGGAGAGATAGTAATTTCCTT
Organism: Chloebia gouldiae; assembly: GCA_003676055.1. Lineage (NCBI taxonomy): Eukaryota > Metazoa > Chordata > Aves > Passeriformes > Passeridae > Chloebia > Chloebia gouldiae. The sequence goes on along the minus strand of QUSF01000033.1, from coordinate 3,494,354 downwards.
TCAACATGTGCAAATTTGTAATTATTAAAATAAGGAGACTATTAGTGTTTAAATTTATTTTTTTTAATTTTAAGAAAATTCTTTTGAAAAGCATATTAAATGAGGTCTTTGATTTTTCCCAGTAAGATCATGCTTGATTTGTCTTCTATCCCTCGTTGATTGTGATGGGCCATTATGCACTTGCAAATTCCTTGGCTGAGCTTGTGGAGAGCAGAGTGGCCATGAGACAGAGATCTTCCTGGGACTGTGCCCAGGCTTTTGAACAGCCAACAGCCCTGATTCCATGCTGGGCCTATGTGAGCTGGCATTTTGTCCCTGGGCTAATCTCGTGGTAGCGTGAGAGATGAAGTCAGTGCAATAAAATTTAGATAATTTACAGTAATATCACAGGCCAGTGTCATAAAGCCCTGAATTAGAACAATAATGAAGGAGAGGGAGAAGATAAACTGTTTCATCAAAGTTGTTTCAAAAGTCAAAAGTCAATTTCAGAAATAATAATTTCTTTTTTCTCTCTGAAACTGAGAGTGCATTTCACATTTGTGCAATTAAAATAAAAATTCTCTCCTCTTCCCCCCAGTTAAATGATTTTTATTCTAGAATATCTTCCAGCTGTTCCCAGAGCAGCACTGATGGCATTTTTTCTGTGACAATCCTTTTTATTAGTAGTATACATCAGCCCAACTGGATGGGCTAGCTTGAAATGGCATTACAGTGGAACTGTGTCATTGGCAGCTGTTTCTGCTTTTCCTGTCTCTTCAATTGAGCTACATTTATGATGATCCTTAAATTAACTGAATTCCTTTAGCTGAAAGGAGATGGGATGGCTTAAATCAAGTATATTCCCCCCCGAGTCATTATCACACTGGTCTGCAACAGGGCACCCTGTTTTGGTGCTTGCACAAGGCTATAGGAAAAGCCATCAGTGATGCCAGTAACAGGAAGTTTTCTCTCCAACAGTATGTAGCTGTGGTCAATTTTAAAAGACAGTTGAAAGCTTTCTTGTGTAGGAACAATCCTGTTTCATTTTCTTCTCAATCCTGCTTTTGATTCTCGAGCATTTTTGCCTGTATGATTGCACCGTGCCCTCCCCTCCACAAGTAAAAAAATATCCCTCTGCCCAAGCAAGAGGACTGGATGTTACTGAAACAGCTGAAATAGATGGATTTTACTTTTATTTTAGGTTTATGTTGTCTTAGATCCATATATATTGTGTGGTCTCCTTTACTGTCTCCATGAGGCTACAGGTGCTTTTCTGAAAAAAAGCCCATTACCTGGGCTCCCATGGCTGTGGGGAATATGAACCTGCTTTTTTCATCCTGTCTTATTTTTGACAGCAAAGAAGCTCTGAACTTCTAATCCTAAAACTCAAAAACTGAAAAGAGAATAAAAAAGGAAATTACTGCCTAATACTGCTGTCTAGTCCTCAAGTACATGGCGTGGTTAGTAGCATTTGTATCATAAAACTTCAGCTTGAGCAAAACCTGTGACAAGTTACTCCACAATTGTAAACTAACTCCTATCGGCTCTGGCCATGTGCCAGGCCTATTTGATCCTTTAAAATAAGCCACTAAAAATCCTTTTATTGCTGGAATAGAAAGTTCAGCTTCCTGCCCTGTGTCCTTCACTTATGCAGAGAACTTTGTGCAGTGTGCTTTGTAAAGCAGAAGGATACCATTTCTGGTTATTAACTGTGTGGTTCATGTAAGAGTTTATGTCCCTCAACCCTGCCTCCTTTCTGAGCAGTGTTGCTGCAGTGAAGAATGTTGTTACCTCTTACCAGGTGGGGGAAAGGTTGTTCTGTAATCATGAGAAAGAATCGAGTTGTGCAGCAGCCACTCGGGGTTAATGAAGCATCCAACTCCTTGTGGAAGGTGCTCTGAAAAGCCCATTTGAAACTGGCACTCTTCTGGAGGTCTGGAGCTGTACTTGCTGGCATTTATGCTCTAAAATGACTATTAGAGTTGGTCCCAAAGAGTTTATTAACAAGGATCTAGCAGAGGAGATGGACAACAGGTAGAAATGGGAGGAGAGACATGAAGAGGCTGAGATGAAGCTTGTGCTGTAGCTAAGGCTGAGCCCTGGTAGTTTTTAGCGTTGCAGTTCAGGTCCACTCTCATTCCTGGGAGGAGGCAATGTGGTAGAGCCAAGAGAAAGACATCCTATTTATTTCTTTCCTTTCCTTTTGCTTTTTTTCCTTTTATTTATTTTTTCCCCAGGCTGTGCAAGTGAAAGTCCGTGGCAAGGTATTGACCAGACCTAAGGGCAAAAGAAGGGCAGGAAGAGTCTGCTTTGCATTTTAATTCCCACTAACGATTTGTTCCACATTAGAAAGCATTCCTGTGTTCATGTAACCCTGGGAAGCATTGTTACTTTCAGTTACTCATTTCCCTATCTTCCACACTGGATGTGTACTTTCCTGGCCAGCTTTGCAGTTTGGTTGTTAATCTTCCATAACATGCAAACCAGTGATGACTGACACGGAATCACTGATAGGGTTTGTGTTGGACTTGGGTAAGGTGTGAATGACTTCAGCCCAATGGCCTTCACCTTCCAGCAGATAAACGTTGGGTTTGTGTTTCCTGTGCTTCTCTCCATTCTTTTGGAGCTGTAGAAATTTAAAGAGAAGCATGTATTAATGTATCCATTTAAAGGAGAGAACTGCTTAACACTGCCAGAGATGCTGTAAGTCTTCTCTAGGGTTTGGATGCTCTCTATTACTGTTTGAGGAACATTACTGCAGCATCAGTGATGCCTCAAGATTTTAGCTTTTATATTTTTCAGATCCTGTAGTGCATTAGTATATAACTCTGAACTCCTTATAGGGTGTGAATAAGCTCTCTTCACGGTTTGGTCAGACAAAACAATCCTTCCAGGCCTGAGATACAAGGACACCCTCTGCCTCAGGCCCTGAAAAATATAAACAAAAGTGAATGGGGTGCGGGGGGGAAAGGAGGGAGTAAACTGGGGGACTGTGAGTTCATTACCTGCAGCTGTAATTGGAGGATTAACCCCTGATATGCAGATTTATTACTGTCTGAAGAGCTCATAATCCTTGTCCATCTTGGGTGTGGCCTCTGCAAGGCTCCTGCACTGCCAAGATGTACCTGTTGAAGACCTTTAACAAATACCTACATTATTCTCTTAACTCTGTCTAGTTTCTGTTCTAGGTAGCCACTCCATGGCATCATCAACAATAATTTTTACTGCTGGGTAAAGCCAGTGTGAGGCAGCTTTGTTTTAAGCTTCTGTAATGGAGTAGGAGTTGATTTAGACTTAAACTCAGGACCAAAACTCCAGCTGGTCTTTTCCAGCAGGGGAAACATCATCTGGGGATTTTGGGAAAGGGACAGACAGGAATTTCCCTGTCTCTGTTTTGCAGCTGAGTTCTAGGCTTTCTGTTTGTTCTTTAAATGCCATAATGGATGATGTGTAGGAAGCCCAAGATACATGGCACTGAACTTTTATTTCTTTTAAAGGCATTTTCAGTTTCAAGGATGGCTTTTTCAATAGCAAATAGTTCTTTTCCAGAGGGGTGATTGTAATAGAAAGTGCAAAGTATTAGAGCAGATCTAATGCTGTGCAGAGCCTCCCCTGTTGAATACCTTCCTGTAATTGAAGATCATGTATTTAAAACTAGTCATTGAAATGCAAGTCCTACTGCCCAGATTGCCCTTAATACAAGAATTGTGTTTATCTAAAGACAGAGGGGAGTGAAGGGTGTGAGTGAAAGCTGTGGCACGGGCCCCTGTCAGTGATATCCTTAACTGATCAGGAGAAAGTCCCACTAATTTGTAAGTTTTAAACTCCAAGAGACCCCTTTTCTGCTGTGGAGCTGTAACAAGCATCTCTAATCTTTTCCCATGAGTGTTCCCATTGTATTTTAGTACTAGAGGATTAAGTAAATTGTGTGCCCAGGGAGTTCAGTGTAGTGGTCTGGTGATTTCTGCAGTATTGTATCTCACCAGCAGAGCATCCTGCATCCAAGGGAATGCTGCTGCATTTGGCAGTCAGGAGAAGGCACAGCACGGTGAGCCTGGATTAGTAATAGGTCACAGGTTGTTATCCTCAACACTTCTTGTGGGTAAGTGGGATAACAGCAGTCCATGGGATAAGGGCAGTGCTGCCTGGGATGGATATGCTGGCTCTTGTGCTTTCCCTGGAATGAGTTTTGTGACATTTGCTGCTGAGTACTTCCCCTTGTGAGGGGGGATTGCCTCTTGCTGGGTCACCACAACCCTGGTTCACAGAGCTGCCTGCAGTCTTTTCAGTGGGCTGTCACTGAAGGGCAGAACTGTGATGTCCAGGGAAAGGTGAGCAGCTCTCAGGAGAGCACAGAGCCACGAGCCAAGGAACAGGGTGCTCCCCAGCATCAGTGTGTTAGACCTCTTTCAGCAGCAAATCCACAGAAAACCCTCACACCCAGGCACTCCAAGGTGGGTATTTTCACCCTCAGCCAGAACAGGACACAAGAAACATTGCAGCTTGTTCTGTTTCCCAGGACAGAGTGCAGAAAGACAAAGGCAGATTAAAGCAGGAGCCTTGAGGACAGGAGGCCAAGAGCTGGTGTCTCCCTTCAGCCATTGCTTCTTGTGTTTGTTCTCCAGGGTGGAGTTCAGTAACTTTACTGCTGTATTGAATATCTAACAAAGTTGGCTTGCTCAGGAGAGATTCTATCTAGCCTTTGTGTCATATTCTTACTCAAAATGAGTTGTTTAGGATTGGAGTGGATGCTAGAATACACACTGTCAATGTGGTGATTTATAAAGGCATTAAGTGGAACTTCTAGCTTCATGAAGACAGATCCTGCCTGATGAAAAACACAACTTGAAGACTCCCTGATTTAAAAGTAATAATAATAATTCATTGTAGAGTCCTTGTTACATTAAACATATCATCATACATGGTTTAACCCCAGCCAGCAGCTGCTCACTAATACCTTCCTTCCCCTTCCCTGCTGGGATGGGAGAAGACTTGTGAAAAAAGTAAATCCCACGGGTTGAGAAAAGAACAGTTTAATAATTGAAATAAAATATAATAACCTAATTGTAATGCAAAGAGAGACAACCAAAAAAGAGAGAAACAGAACAATGTGTCTGCTACCAGGGAGAAAATAAATAAAAGCATATTTAAAAAATAAATCCCAGGACACATAGCAACATTAGTCCAGTCCAGTCTGGTCTCAGAGAGAGCAAGTTACTTGTATAGAATTAAATTACTTAAGTGCTTTAGGCACTATGTCTTCTAATAGGGACACCTCTCCTATTCAGGGTGGGAGGAGTCTGTTCTCAGAGGAGAAGCAGATCCTTACAGAAACAGATCTCTTCCAGGAAAGCTTATTTTTCTGATCCAGGATAGAATTGGGCCTGGAAAACCTCACCAAGAAGCCAGTAGTCAGTCCTGTTCTCTTGGCCATAGGTCTCTGCTTCAGCCCACATCCCTGTTCCCATGTGCTGTGGAGTAGTAGGTTGTTGTTGGCCATCACGTGGATACTGCTTCCTGTAGTTTCACATAATTTTGGAAAGGGTCCACTTTTATTCTCAGGGATAATTCTACCAAATCTCAAAATCCCACCTTTTTTTTTTTTTTTTAAGGACAGAATTTTTGTTTTCTGGCCAGCTGCATTTTTACATTCAGAAGTGCAAACCCTTGCTTTGTTTAAATAAGAGTAAATGAAAACCTTCCAATGGCTTGGCAGCCCTGCAGTCTGTGTCTTGGATACAATAGGCAGCTTGTGTTCAGTTCAGAAGTTAATGGACATCTGGGGCAGTTTCTGCATTGCTGTCAGGCAGAAAGCTGTTCCTGGAGAGTTTGGTCTTATAGGAAAGGTTTAAATTAAAAAGGGAGGGGAGGGTCCTCTCAATATCTTCTCCCTTAAACAGTGTCTTTGTTTTATTCTGAGCTTCAGTTTTTGCTATTCTTCGTCTGCTTTCCTTTTGTAGGACTTTAACACAATTGCAAACATGCTCAAGACATTGCTAAACCACATGTAATGTAAAGAGGAAATTAGTATTTTGTTGAAGAAATGAGAGTAGATAAGCTCCTACTTGGGAACTAAAGAGCTCCAAGCTTCTACAGGGCATCTCCTGCCCCAGGCAGGGTAGGTGTTAGAGGAGCTTATTATGTTAGAGATACTGAAATGTTTTGATGATGAGCCAAAAAAATGGGTGCTCTTTAAATGTTATCATCCATTCTGGTGCCAGAGACCTGCTTGCTGGAGCTAAACACAAAAATAGTTTGAATGTGGGGCTGGAGTTTTGTTTTGTTTTGATCTTGTGTTTAAATTGCTGTGTAATTGCCCCTGTGTTGTCGATTTGTGGCTGAAGGTTGCCTGAAGTCTGGACAAACCTGTTGAGGAAATTTGGGCTGTTTTTATTCTGCTGACCCATGATGGATGCCTGAGTGCCTCCAAAAAAAGTCATTTCTTGGCTGGAGAGGCACCAGCTGCGCAAAGGACGCAGCTCAAATGTGGAGCTGGTGGATTTGTGCCAACCTTCACACGGCCAAAGCTGAAGCACTGAATGACAAATGTGTCACAGTTCAGCCAAACTGTCCTGCACCCAGCCAAGGCTTTGTAGTTTCATTACACTTAACGAGCTCGTTTTGTGGACAGGTTCAGAGATGCACATGCCTCCTGACAGATCATCAATGAAATGGATTCTCTGCAGATTGTGGCTCTTCAGTTCTCCTAAAATCAACCCCTGCTTTCAGCTTTCAATCTCTTTCGTGTTGGTAAACAAAAGCAGGACTGGAAATAATCTGAGAAATTGATTTTCAGAGCAGTCTGTCACAAGGGATGAGAAGTGGCTCCGTGAAACTGAAACACTTCTGCAGAGAGCTCACACCCAAAAATAATTAAGTAAATAGTTGTAGTGCAGAGATGAGGTATATTTGAACCAAGGATATCTTAGTTTTATCATCATCTTGTTAATGACAGCACAACAAAGTCATTTTACATTCCCTGCAATTAGGTATTTATCTACCACGTGTAAGATGTCACATCAGGTGTCAAAATCCAAGTTGTGAACTTCCAGGAAGTCTGATTAGAACCAAGTTCCCTTTCACCATACTGAAAATTCTATTTTGGTCTGAACTTGTGTAACTTGTTTGCATGCGGTGCATTCAGATCTTTAGGTACAAGTGCATATGTGGCTTGTGGTGTCCAGGATCACAGCTACAAAGCATTACTTGAAATGTTTCCAAGAAAGCCTGATTCCTACCTGCATGTTCAGTACATTCCTTTTGCCTTTGTTTAGAACAGGGAAGTAATTAAAGTTGGAAGCATATGAGTATGAAGGACAAAGTGTTAGTCATAAATGGAGGGGATTTTCCCAGGTCAGCATAAGATTGGTCTGAATCTGATCATTTTGTCCAGTCCTGGACATTCTTGCTGGATGAGTTCTCAGATGGAGGATTTTTTCTCAAGAGCTTTATTTAGCAGAGGCACTCCAGGCTGGGAATGCCAGAGGAACATGTTGTTATCAGCACCTGTAACTAAGCCTTGGCAAAGACAGAAGCAAAAGGGGATTGTCTGCTACAAAATGTATGTCCAGCTCTGAAATACAGTAGGGCAGAAATCTTTCTCTTTTATGTTTGGCCTATTTATAGCTGCAAACACTTAGTCCTTTCACTAGAGCAGATTATCCAGAAGTGCTTGGGGTAAGTATTTTGGGAAAGCTCTTACTCAGGCCATGTGCTAACTCCATCTAGATCTGAATACAACTTCATTCAAGTGGATACTCCAATTGGCAGCATTTCTGCCTGTCTGTTAAGAGATGTGTCTCGTCCTTCTTCCAGGATTCCAACCTTACAATACACACGGATAACCCAGACCTAACACCATGTTTCCAGAACACCATCCTGGCTTGGATCCCCAGCATTTACCTGTGGAGTGCTTTACCTTTTTACCTTCTCTACCTGAAGCGCAACAAGCGAGGGTACATCGTGCTGTCCGTGCTGAGCAGGTTCAAGACGGTGAGAGCTCTTTGCAGTGCCCCACATAAACTTCGTTTTTATGAGTTCAGCATCTAAGGAAGTGCTGCAGTAGGGTTTAAACTGATTTCCCTCTGATTTATCATATTGAAGAGCTTGCTCATAGGAACAGTTTGCATACAGATCTCTGAGGAAGGAAATCCATCCTAGGAGTCCTTTCTGGGTAGAGGGAAGAACTGATTGCTCTGCCTTGGGCAGTCCCCCTTTGTGAGCCAAAACTGTGCTGTTTCATCCTTAAGTAATGTTTAAACCACTGAAAGCTGCAGAGCAAAGATGTTAAGGTAGGTCTGGTGGGAATTGTATCTCTTTGTGAAAGTAAGCACAAGAGGAGATTTTTCAAGCCACTCTCCCCACAAAATAGCAATGTGATTTCATCTGCACCTTGTGCTTAAAAGTTTTCTGATGTCAGCAGCCCCTCAGGTCTGTGAGTGGTTGGGTCTGAGAAAACCAAGAAAGTCACTTTCCGTAGGCCATTAAATAACTCGAGTTATTTCTGGAGAAAAAAACAGGCTTCTGCTTCAGGGCATGTCTGCCTTTACTCTGGATGCTGCCTGTTTTTCCAGTCAAAATTAAGTAGGGGAGAAATCCAGGCAAATACAATAATCTTTCTACTGGTTGTGATTGGAAATCCCTCAGAAAACAGTTGAGATGAGGTCCTTGGATTGAGTGCAGTGGGACAGTTCATCAGGCTGCAGCTGATCAGTGATATGATTGTAGTTAAATAGGTTTGCTTGTTTTGCTGGGAATCTGTGAATCAGAATGGTTTTTTTTTAGCTCTCTGACCACCTCTGGAGAGTAGTTTACGAAATGTCATTTCTGTTTGCCTTCTCTCAGCTGTTTGGTGTCCTGCTGTGGTGTGTGAGCTGGGCAGATCTCTTCTACTCCTTCCACGAGCTCCTGCAAAACAGAACACCTCCACCAGTCTATTTTGTAACTCCACTCATCGTTGGCATCACTGTGGTTTGTAGCTTCTGTTCACTATGACCAGTATGAATAACTTTTTCTTAGACAGATGAAGGATGAAGAGCCCCTTTGCCTTCGTTGCCTTATCTGGATCTCTTTTAGCTCCATTATTAGTATTTGTATCACTGAAGCAAATCTTGCTACCGACAAGACAAGAGTCACAAATCTCTCTTTCTCAAGTAGTTTCAGCTTTTGTAAATTAAAGTATTTGTAATGGAGAGATTGTTCTGCCTTCAGGCCTGCTTTCACCCATTTATCCAGGCTTGTGATCCAGGTCTGGAGAGAATTTGAGTAGGACTTTGCCTAAATAGAGAGATACAATAGAGCGTGGTTTGTGCATTTTCTAGTATAGTATTGGACTTTGTACAGCTGTGTCTGTTATCTGGTGATTGTTCCTCCATTAAGGAAAGTAAGTTGGCTTTGGCTAGGATGACAACAGGCTTGTGACTGTTGTATGAAAAATAAATCAGTAAAATTTACCCATTAAGTATTTTTGGTTCTCTTGGTCAATTAAAAAAAAATATTTTCTGGACAAGTCATGATGGTCTGTCTGGATTGGAGAAATAGCAGCTCCTACATTTGTTTAAAATGTTTGTAGCTAATATTTAATTGTTCCCAGCCCTATGTGCAAAGGTTTAAAAATAGAATTCTGAAGTTGAGGCTCTGAAAACACCAAAACAAATTATTTCACTGTTATTTGCTCCTCTCCTTAGATGATGGAGATTTTCCCATTGACTTCTTTGAAGTCATGATGAGGCTCATTTCAGAGAGGTCCTGCTGTCCTTCCAGTCAATGAAGTTGGCTCTGTGAACTGCCAGCTGAGAGTGCAAAGAAGGGGAGCAGTGGGATGGGATTGTGTTCATGTGTTCCTGTATTTACTTTTACAGCTCTTAGCCACTCTGCTTATCCAGTATGAAAGACTGAGAGGAATTCAGTCCTCTGGAGTGCTCATTATCTTCTGGTTTTTGTCTGTGCTTTGTGCCATGGGGCCCTTCCGGTCAAAGATCATGACTACAGCAGTACAGGTAACAAGCTATCCTTGCTAGCACTTGGAGAATAGGAAATGCAGCATCCTCATCTATGTGAAAAGAATGAATCTGTGTTCAGAGTCAGATCTGAGCCCAGGTTTTGCCAAAGATAGAGAGAGAGAGAGGAGTTTGATTCTGTGGTTTTGACTCAGACTTGTGTAACTAGAAGGGAGCTGGATGTCTCAGGTAATGTCAAAAAAATCAGATTTTGCTTAGCCCAGGGCTATACTGGTAACCTGATAGAAATAAGAGAGCAATACAAACACTGTGTATATGTGAACAGATTCCTGTCTTTTTTTGTCTCTTCCCCTTTGGCAGCCTTTTGCTTAAATAGGGATGGGTAGTAATCAGAGAGGAACTTAACAATATGTTAAGTTCTTTTTTTACTTAGGCAGCTTGGCCACATTAGGCAGCTCTTTGGACTTCCTTGTGTCAGTGCCTGATGTGCTGAGGACAGCATTTTGTCTCCACTGGGGCTGGAAACAAGAGAGAAAGTTGGAGGGAGAGGAAAGAAATCTGAGCTGTTAAGATTCCTGTTTGAAAACATAGCAGGTTCTCCCAAAGTAAGAAACTTGTTGAGTTTTTCACAGAAACAAATTTCACTAAGTAGGGCAAGGCATATTTCTCCAGTGATTGGCTCATCAAAGCCTGGGAGAGAAAAAGAGTGCTTGGAAAACGTTAAGATGATTGCTTTTCCTCAGTGAAATCAGTGTTGATTCTGTTTGGCAATTTCTTGTTTTCATTCTTGCTTCTTTGTAATATTAGCAGCATTATCCTATTAGCAAGGATTTTCCTGTAGCAGGCTGTTGTAAATATTCCAGCAGAGATTGAATTAAACCTTAACTGAGAGCCTGGGTAGAACTTTGTCAGATAATAGCTGCAATCTGGTGAGACCATTTCAAACACCACTTAGAGACAGCTTTAATAAGTGAAAATATTGGACTATCAATGTTGAATCTGTAATCATCTTGAAATTGTGGGTGCAGAGCCTTAGAACAAGTCTGGGTAACATTTCTCCTCCTCTGACTGCCCAGAACCAAATATTCCTTCTCTTGCACTTAAGGTTTAAACATTTCAAGTGAACAATGAGAATGTTCAGAATGGCATTAGGGCATGAAAGAGCTGTATAAAGGACATACCCTCACAGCAAGAATTTTAGGTAAACTGCAAACTCATGATTAGGAAAGGAAATCTCTCTAGAGCAGATGGAACTCGTATTATGCAACACAGTGGTTTTTCTTCAGCTTCTTCTGAAAGTATTTAGCACTCACTGCTTGTCAGTGACAAGATATTAAAGTAAAAGGATGTTCTCTGATCTGGGTTGACAATTCCTATGCTTAAGACATGATTGTGCAAGAACCCCCAGGGGTAATTTAAAAGGATATTATGTAGACCTGATTCCAGAGGGTGTCTGCATGCAGTGAAGATCTATAAGCACTTTGAACTTGACACGATTTAATGAAAAGCTTGGAGATAAGCCTGTTCTTAGGCGCTTGTCAGAGTACAAGCATACTTTGGTGAGATAATTCCTGCTAGGAACTGCTTTGCAGTATTCAACTGTAAAGGAAGAAAGGAACTGCCAAAAGAAGCAGTGAGACAGGAGAGAGAGAGCATGGGGAACTTGGAAGTACAGTGAAACAATCATTTATGGTGTTTCTTTTTCCTCTAGGGCCATGTAAATGAAAGGTTCAGGTTTACCACGTTTTACATCTACTTTGCCTTGATAATAATTGAGTTGATACTTTCATGTTTTAAAGAGAAGCCTCCATTTTTTTCCCCTGTTAATATAGATGCTGTAAGTATTTTTCACTTTGCTTTATTTGGATTTTACAGACTATAAGGTGTTTTGAGAGTTCCACTGAGAGTATTTGTCATTGAAAGCAGCTTTGGATTGTCACAGAGATGACAGTACTCAGTGGCCCTTTTACAAAACACTGGGTATGAGAGGGGTTTAGAGTCTTTTTCCATTATCTGTGTCATCAGAAATGACTTGAAGCTGTGTAGTGAAAGCAGCTGTCCTGCTTGCTGCTTCCCAGCAGTGTAAATTATATTTATGAGCACTGAAGTGTAATAATAATTATTTCAAGAGGGTTTTTTTGAGGTTAAGATGCTCTACTTGCTTAACATTCATGTCGAGTTTGCAAAAGTCTACGAGGTTTGTCTTAATAAATGAGTTCTATATGTGTTGAGAACAGATAGGGAAGAACATTGATAACAGAAGCTATTAGTAGTGTCACAGGTTAAATTTCTTCTCCAATTCAAAAATAGTCCCTATAATTGGATTTATGTTTGAACCAAGATGAGAGAGAAGTTGAGCTCATGTCCTAAAATGAATATCTCAGAAACTGTAGAATGTCATTTCACTTTATAGGTGTGATTTAAAGGTGTTATATGAAGCAATTTTTAGGTATAAAAGGAGTTCAGTGTGGGAAATGGGAAATGAAAGAAATTAATTTTATGTCTCATTAGGACATAGGTATGTACATGTAATATACCATATAATATGCCAAAAATTATCAAAATAGACTGTTGTCATGTTAAAGTAATAGTAAATGTCTTGTTTTATTTATTTTCTTTTTTTTTCCCCCCATAAATTCATTATAGAATCCATGCCCAGAGTTAAATTCAGGCTTCCTGTCAAGGTTGACATTTTGGTGGTTTACCAGGTGAGTTTTTTCTGACAAACCCAAAACCTGCTTGTGATCTGTGTTGCACAGAGTGAGCACTACAGAGATTTTTCCTCCTGCGAGTAGTTGATGTTGGATGCTCTTTCATCCACAGTAGTGTCAGCACTTTGAGCATTTGCCTTTTTAGAAACACAGAGCCCAAACTTTTTCCCTGCAAAGTATGGCAGCAAGAGTGTCATGACAAATAGGATGTGCAGCCTGGCTGTGCTCAACACATGCAGGAATATGACCTAAAGCAAGAGGTAGCTCTGTACTCCACAAGATAAATTGTGGCAGCCTTTCACCCAGCTGAGGGTGCATTTTTTTCCTGTTGAGGTTCATGGGTGAATGCTTTTTTATAAGGACATTTTTTGTGCAAAAGGAAAGGTAAACTGGGTTATGTATATAAATTACTGCTGCCAGCTGAGGTTGCAGACAAAAGGTATGTGTAGCAAAGACACAAATTTGAGACTGGGCCTGCTTCTCCATGATAAAGAAGTGGAACAGCTGTCAAAGGTCATGTTAAGACCCATTTTTTTCACAGTGGTTGAGATCTTCATTCTTCCACCCATGTAACTTTATTGTCCCGGTAGCAGCCCTGTAAAGTTCTTTTTAGTGAGAGGATGAGAACTTTCTAAACTTCCAGAATGTTCATCTTCCCCAGTGAGATTCTTCTCAACTGGGATATTTGTATCCCTTGACAAAATTCCTTTACATGTGAGGAACTGCAGTTTTCAGAAAAATCTGATTTTCCTTTTACTCCAGTGAGCTCCACTTCTGCATTTTGTTCACCTCTGACAGTTATGCCAGACCAACTTTGTTATTTTCACTTCTATAGCTTCACTGTTTCCATTTAATGGCAGTTTCATCCAAATGCTTCTGTTAGTTGGTTTTTATTGTCCTTTTTTTTCTGAAGTAGTGTTTTCAATAAAATTACATGTAATTAGAAATAGATCATGTCCTTTTCTTAATTGCAAACATCAATAAAAGAAACAAAGGGTGATAATTATTCTCTAATCTCCCTTTCTGTGGAGTATCTTCTTGCTTTTGTTACCTTAATAGTCCTAGAATTACTGGCAATGCTTTAAAACTGAAAATTCAGTTTTCCAAACTGAATTGGACTGTTTTTCTTCATATGTGCAGCATGGCAATTCATGGGTACAAAAGGCCTCTGGAAGACAAAGATTTGTGGTCGCTGAACGAAGATGACACTTCAAAAACTATTGTGCAACAACTGAGTAAAGAGTGGGACAGAGAAAAAGCAGAGTGCAAACAGTAAGTAAACTAACAAGTCTGCAAAGTTGAGAGATCTGAGTGCTTTCAACACTCGTTAAGTTGCTCATCCATGAAAATGAGCCAACTAAAAATGCACCTGCCACTTCAGCCTTTCTCTTCTTCACTTATTAACAGTCAAACTTTCTTTTTGTGGTATGTCTAGGCAGAGGCAAACAGGAGCCCTGTGGGGCTTGTGTGCCACCAAGACACACTTTTTAGGTGCTTAAATGGGCAGGTGGTGCCACTTCCCATGTGGAGAAGGACTGAAGATGTGTGAGGAGAAGCAGTTGAGTTGGTTGGATTGTGAAAAATGAGCAACTTTTCACCACTGAGCTGGTAGTTGTCTAACTGCATAATTGCATCCCTCCCAGGTGTGTTGGAGCACAGCTTCTGGGCACATAAACCAAAAAGAATTTCTCATCATCTCCATCATGATTTTTTTTGGCCTGGCAGTATTTTTAGCCTTAAGGCTCTTAGTAGTGAGCAAGTCTTCATTTCTCAGTAGTATAGATAAGAAACTCAAAACGTGAAAGGCAGGAGGGGAAGAGACATCCCACTTTATTGCTGAGACTCTACTGCTGTTGCCTAGAAAACTAGCAGCAAAATTGTCCTAGTCTCTGATGGAAATGGCATAAAGGTCAAAACTTGCATACCATTATATCCCTGCTTGAGAGGATTTCCTTCTTATTGCATGTTCTGTCCTAATCTAATCTTAAAAAATTATCTATTGTGCAACTCTATTTCCCTCTCCCACTGTTTGGTGTCCAAAATGTTTCCAAGCAAATAGATGTGATAATAGTGTGTTTTAAATGAAAAATGTCAATAAGGAGGGAGCCTGTGCTTCCATTTCCTTTCATTGTGGAGATTTCTTCTCTGTGTGGATGTTTTCCTCTGTTCTCTTTTTTGCATATCTTGCCAAATTGTAATGACCCTATTATTTGATAATATTATGAGAGAATTGTAATTTTCTTGGCAAGACTAAATATGATGTGGAGAGTTCCACTTTGCAGCTAAAATTTGAAATATTTCCAGCACTACACCAGCAGCTGTCCACTAATGCTCTGCATGGATGTGTTACAGTTCTACTTTGAGGTTTATTTTCAGGGTTTTTTTCATTGTCTTAATGTCTCTATTTTTATGGTGTTGAATAATGTACGTAGTCTGGGTTCTGGTCTTTTTGCACAGACATAAATCTTACTCCCTCAGGCTATTTTTCTGTAAGAGCCCAGCCATTGTGCAGGAGTGCAGGGGTCCAGGAAAACTTTTACTAGGAAACCAGAAACGCTGCCTGGAGTTTTGTCAGGGGATTCATTGAGTTTTGGAAACTATTCATATAAACTGAGGCCAGCTGGCAGTGAATTTAGCCATAAATTATGAGTCATGTTTAGCTCAGGTAAAATTTTGTGGCAACTGTATTAATGATTCTAAGATGGGGAAAAGAGCAGAAACAAAGCAAATCACTGTACTCCAAATTGCTGAGTTTCATGGAACTCTAAAAGCTCTTCTTATTCTTCAGTTATAAGTAGATATTCTCTATTAATTCCCTGTCAAATAACATTACTGGTAGTTGCTTGAGAGACTTTTTTTTCCTTTTAACTTTCATTAAATCTGCTCTGAGCAAGTTTTTATGACATTAAAAATGCTGTGTCAATTCGTACACACATTGAAAGTTTGATGAAAAGTATTTGTGGTGTACATAGTAGTAATTTATTTTTAAAGACTTAATCAGTTGCAGCTCTGTCTTAGCTAAAGCTTTAAACTTGTTTTCTGGTAATGATTATCACATTTCTGTTGTTCCCAAACCTTTTTTGCTTCACTGCTGTCTTGTGAGTTACTGTTAAATAATTGCTAAAAATTAATTTGTTTCTTGTGAGTTATAGGAGAGACCAGCATGGATTTAAAATGTTACTATGGATAATAAAGCACACAAAGAGTATTTTTTCTTTCTTTTGCTCTCTTTGCTTATATGGCTGAAGTTTCTACTCACTCTACTGATAAGTGCAGTTTCTTCTGAAAAAGTTAGAGCTATGCTGGATGGAGAAGAGAGAGCTGGAATGTCCCTCATTTTTAGTTAGCTTATAAAGACATATTGAAGATGCAGGGCCCTATCAGCACCAGTAAGAAATTATGTGTTTTCCCATGAGATAAATCAGTACCTATTATCTGCCCTGCTGTAAATAATGGCAACCAGACACATTCTCTTTGCTTTGATGAAAAGCTGGGTGTGAGCAGTCCCACACGCTGCTGAAAACCTGACCTCACCTAACTACAGGTAGTAAACACTAAAAGTGCATTTTATCCCTTTGGGACTCTTCGCTGCAAGAGAACCATTGCTTTGCTATTAGCTCAGTATAATAAACATTTTTAATAGCACAAAGTCAGGGGCAAGTAGTCTTGTTTCTTCAAATCCTTCAATGGGTTTAACAGTCTGGTTGCCAGGAAAACAAGGTTTTTCTCATAAACTCTCCAGGTTTGATCTGGAAGACAAAGACAACACTGTTCTTGTCAGAGGGGAAAAAAATAAATTGACTGGTTTAGGTTCTCCCCCAGCCCTCTAGCTTTATTGCAGAGATGTTGGGATTTCCAAATGGCTTTTTCTGAAAGGATGTGGACAAGTTTATACATGTGGACTGTTAGCATCAGTGGTCACAGTGAATGTTCACAGGCTGTTGGAATTATTTGGCTCTGCAGCTAGCGAGCTCCAAAAAATCTGCACAGTCTTTATGAAAAATCATAAATTCAACCTCACTTGGTAGTACTTACAAGTTGTTTTTCAAATGCCTTCTGGTAAATATTCACTGTTTCTAGGGTGTCTTTTCCATCTGTTTTTTCTTGTAAAGCTTATGTGCCCCAGATTAATTTCCTTCTCCCTGTTCCACCTGGACTTAACTTTCCTGTCTGACATTCAGGAAATTTTTCTCTAGTCCCATAGCCCCCAGGAAACAACAGCAATTTGATATTTTCTGGTCGAAGGGTTGCCAGGCTGATGTTTGAGAGCAATTCTTGAAGAAAATAATTTCCCAGAATGTACCTTTTGTTGATGGGCAACAGAAGTCAGGCACCTTAACACCAAAGGGGCTTCTACAAAACCTGCCTGGGGCCCTGGAGAGCAGTTTGGGCATGTTGGGCCCATTTTTCATCAGTCACTCTAAAAGAGTACGTGGAAGAGTCACTTTTGTTAGCTTATTTGGCAGAGGGAGAGAGGTAAAAAGTACAAAAGGAATCCTAGAATCCTAGAATCATTAAGGTTGAAAAAAACCCCCCACGATTATTGAGTCCAATGGTTAACAAAATGGTTGCAGATAAACAGGGTTTAAATGCCTTAATTGTCAACTGAGTAAATTTAGTTACCTAAACCGAAGATTTCTCTCCTGGAAGAATCTGAACAGCTGTGGTCCACATCTTTGGGGATGGCCCAGCTTTGAAGGTGCTGTGGTTTCTACTCAATTTCCAGTTTCCAGAAATGCAAAACTTGGTATTTTGAGAGTGCTGTGCATGCTGCAGTGCCTGTCTCCCCAAGGGGATTAATTTTGCTTCTCTGGAAGCAGCTGTGGGATCGATAAGGGTACAGGTTTAGCACAGCTACTGATTGAACAGCAAACACAGGCTCAGAAGGAGCAGGTGAGGGTGCCTTGTGTGGGATGTCCACAGCACTTCTTTGAGGGTTCCTATAGAAGAAATTGAGATCCAAAGTCAAGTCTGTCCTTTAAGGAAATCCAGCCCTCCTCTCCTCCTCCTTTGGGCCACATTCTCATCTCATGGTGATTGATTTCCTGGCCTGTGGATTGCACCCCATAAGTACTGCAGAAAAAAAAAGAAAAAAAAAACAAGACTCAATTGCCCAAGAGTGGCTGATCCTGAGCACACCTTGATGGTGTTGGAAGTCCTACTGTTGGTCAGTAGCAGGGCAGAGAAGGGTACAGACTTTGGGGTGTTCCCACAGCACGGTGCCATTCTCATTGTCAGTTGTCTCCTGTCACTTGTTTTGTTTCCCTAGGAAAGAGGATGTGTCATACATGAAGAAATCAAACCATGTGCAGAATCATGTTGGTGGCAGCCCAGAGGAAGCAGAAGTCCTGATCAAAGACAAAAAGCACAATAGGAAACCTTCATTTCTCAGGGCTTTGCTGAGGACCTTCGGGCCATACTTCTTAATTGGCTCCTTCTTCAAGCTGATACAAGACCTGCTCTCTTTCGTCAACCCTCAGCTATTAAGGTCAGTTTACTCTGTGAGTAGTTTCTATGTGTGATCCCTACGGACATTTGGCTTTGGGACAGGGTATTTGTTTTTGAAATGAAGAGTTAGTTTCCCTCACAGTGCCACATGTGTATGCTCCCTCACCTTCCCCCTGCAACGCCGTGAGACTTGAGTTCTTTGTTGTGGACCCAGCTGTAAATTGGAAAAGCTTCACTGAAATGCTCCATTTATAAATCTCCCATCACCGTGGGCAGCTTTGACTTACAAATTACCTATTACTCTGTGATTCAGTCCAAAGCAATTTCTCCCCATTTCTAAAGGATTAGCTGTGAAATCAAAGTGAAGCGCTGCTGGCTGGATCCAGTGGTCTCTGGACATCTGATATCCTCCTGTGTGGATGGTGCTTGCAGCTGTGGCGTGACTTGATGTGCAGATGTTGTGTGATGCTCCAGTGTATGGTGCTCTGGCCATGCTGCTGTCATTGGGAAAGGTTTTGGGCCGTTTAGATGAGTTCATGTGCTCTTAGTTGCGTTCAGCAATGAGGATGTGAGAGACACAGTTGCAGTGAATTTCCATGTGAAAGAAAGTTACAGTTCTATTAAAAAAAACAAACAGAGAAAGAAGTCATGGGAGAAGTGGTCTGTCCTCAAATTCTCTTTTTATGAGGAACATCTTTACCTCCCATCTCCAGGGGGGGCCAGTTGCTCAGCCTGATACATAAAGGAATTTGCACAATCCCTACATTTTTTTTCTTTATTAGTATTTTTCTTAAACTGAGGAATTTGCCAGATAATCATTAGCTAGGAAGAAAGCAATAGTGGAGTTACCATAATTTCTGCCTAACAATGATTAATGGAAAAGCACATAGTCCTATTAATGCATGATAGAGGAATGGAGCTTGGGTGGAGGCCACAGGTGGATGTGGGGAAAGGGAGAAGAGATGGCTCTGCTCCTATTTGAGTATCTCTTAAAAATAACCCATGTTCTGAGATCATGTTGTTCTGTGGGTGGTTTGTGATATACCCAGAAATTTGCTAAAAAGAGGGTCTGACCAAGTGTGGTGACATTTAATAGATGACAGTCTGTCTTCTCCCAGAGCCCTTGCTGAAGAGGAGGCTGCTGGCTGCCTCCTGGGAACACATTAAGTGTAACCTATTCTGGGAATTTCTCAAATTTGCATGAATTCCTGAATATGTTTCAGTGATATCTCAAGGCATATTATGGTGAATTTCTTCTAAAGTCTGAATTCCTGCAGTCTGGGAAAATGCCCTTCTGATGGTAAGGGAAGATGAGAAAGCCATGTCTGTCTGGCAGACTGCATGTAAGATAGTTTTGTGTTTCTAAAAAGATTAGTGAATCCCTGGGACTACCCAGAGGAGGTTTTCCTGAAGCTGTTCCCTTTTGCAGCATGAATGAATGGAGCAGTGCAGAAATAAGATTTCTCTGGACTGGAAGAAGAAATATGTAGCAACCTCATGCTTCTACTACAAGGCTTTGGTTGCTTGATTTGTAGTTTCCAGGTCCATTTTTCTCCTGCTGATTAAGCCATGGAGGCAAATCTCTTTTTCTCCTATATTTTGGCAGTTCGGTATTCTGGTCAGTGGGCTGAAATCACAAATGTGATTTTTGAGAGCACTGGACATTGCCATGTGTCACACTGCTTGTTTGCTGTGTGTCAATGTGCAGCTTTGGCAATGAGAGCAGCTGGGAGGACAAAAAAGGACTTATCAATAAAAGATGCTATAGCCAGCTTAATGGTACCATTTTACAAAAAAAAGAAAAAAAAAAAGTAGGAGTGAAGGACTCTTTATGCATCCATCCAAGAGGATGACTTTTTATTTAGCTTTTTTTTTTTTTTTTTTTTTTTTGTGGGAAAACACCCCAGGCAGAAGCACTCAGGCTGCTTGAAGAGGATTTGGGTAAGAAGCTGGTTTTGCCTGCCCTGCTGCACTGCCTTACTCTGTCCCATCATTCACCTCTTGCCCTAGGGGCCTGCCTAACAGAGCTCAGACAGTGCACCGTGTCTTTAAACCCTGAATCTCAGGGGAAACCAAGAGTTTCTCTTCCTATTTCATTTTCAGGCTCATTTACAAATGGACTTTGTCACTGGCAGAGCTGCAGGTTTTGCTGTTGGATCTTTGCAATGTTGTTCAACTGAAATCATAACTCAGCCTATGTCCTGGAGAGGTGTTTGCTTTTTGTGGTTAGGGAAAGGATGTGGCAGGATGCTGTAGTTGGGAGAAGCTGTGTTACGTCCCATTAAATTTGATGCATGGTTTTTAAATTTTTGTTTCTTTTTCCTTTTCTTTCCCTACTCTGCTGACAGCGTATTAATCGGCTTCATTAAGAACAAAGATGCCCCAGCCTGGTGGGGATTTTTGATTGCAGCTCTGATGTTTATCTGTGCTGTGCTGCAGACACTCATCCTCCACCAGCACTTCCAGTACTGCTTTGTTACTGGGATGAGGCTAAGGACTGGGATCACTGGGGTGATATACCGAAAGGTAAGGCTGGAAGCATTTTGTGGGCTGCAACACCAGCCAGGCAAGTGTGCTCAGTTCTCACATATTTAGGGAAGGTTAGGCATGTTGGAGAGGAGTAGCCTCCTGGAATATAAAAGATGGGAGGCTTGGTGAGTTTTTAGGAGTACCTCTTTCATACTTTACAGCATTTTCCAGTGAGCAGTACTGTAATATGGATGTTCTGGTAGGTTACAGACATACCAATACTGGTTCACTTTAACTGCAGGAAGAGGAGAGACTTAGATTAGATGTAAGAAGAAATTCTTCCACGTGAGGGTGGGGAGGCCCTGGCACAGGGCAGCCATAGCCCAGAGGAGCTGTGGCTGCCCCATTCCTGGAAGTGTCCAAGGCCAGGTTGGATGGGGCTTGGAGCAACCTGGGATAGTGGAAGTTGTCCCTGCCCATTGCAGAGGGGTTGGAACTTTAAATTCCCTTTCCATGGTTTGGAAGAGGGACCTAGGAGGAGATCATGTTTATGCTATGAGTGGATCAGATCCAGCAAGGTTTTCTTCAGATTGTTACACACTGCTTGAGCTGGAGATGCTCATAAGCAAAACCATTTCATGAGCTTTTGTTCCTTGGAGATCAGGAATGGATGTCGGTGTCATTATTTTATTCTTTTTGGAGAAGCACATTCTTGGACAGTGTTATTTCACTAATAACTGAGGATTTGTTCTCCGTGTGTATCAAGATGGTGAATGCATTGAAGCTCTCTCCCTTGTCAGTCCTTAGTGATCACAAACTCAGCAAAGCGCTCATCTACTGTTGGAGAAATTGTCAACCTGATGTCAGTGGATGCCCAACGTTTCATGGACCTGATGACTTTCCTGAACATGTTGTGGTCTGCACCACTCCAGATATTTCTAGCTTTGTATTTCCTCTGGCAGGTACAGACATTGTCACAATTTTATTCACAATTCATCTAAATGATGTGCAGGCTTTTTCCTTTTCCTTTTTTTTTTTTGTCACTTTGACTGCATTTTTTACCAACTTTAAGTGTTCTGTCTGTAGTAAAATAGCTTTTAGTGCTGTACACCCTCACATAATGTCTTAATTATTTTGTTCAACTGATAGGGCATTTGAAACAGAACTTTTCCTTTGTCTTTCCATTGTCATTACTCCACTTTGATAAGCTCAGGCTTGGACTCTTGTTCCCAGTAGTTGATACAAATGAGAGCTTGAGGGAAGTGGTTTAGAGACCAAGCCAAACAAAAACCTGGATGTAGGAAATGTCATGTGTAGAGATTACATCCTGCTACATAAAGAAGTTTAGTGCAAGTCAATGGGAGACAAATCTCACCTGGAATAACCATAATTTTTCATTTGCATTGTGACATTGTTTCAGGCTTATTTCAGGTTCAGTTTGAGCACTGTCTTTCAGACTTGTTTCTGTGCAATTAATGTCTTTCACTGCATAAAACAGTAGCACCAACGTAACCATATTGATTTAAACTCAAAAGCCATAAAATTGCAGCAGCTCTGAGTTGCTGCTCTGCTGGAAGCTGAGCTCTGGTAGCCAGCAGTTTGTATACTTGTGCTCACACTGAGGGTTAATTCCATAAATACAGTTGCCTTGGTGAGAGAAAAATCAAAAGAAAAATTCCTATCACCAATACAACAACAACAACAATAATTATCATTATTATTCAAAGTGGTTCCTGTTCTATTTTTTCTGTCTCCTCTTCACAGTTGCTCTGTGGAATCACAACACTTCACTGGGATAAGTTCAACTTGTCAACACTGATTTCTCTTTCTGTCACTTACTGTTGTTTTAGTACTGACTGCAGGGAGCACTTGGGTACAACAACTTACTTTTTCTTTTTAAATCAAGACTTTAGGGGCTTCTGTGCTGGCTGGAGTTGCTGTGATGGTCTTACTTATCCCATTTAACTCTGCAATAGCAATAAAAACCAGAGCATTCCAGGTAAGGTAGCAGCAGAGAAGGTAATGTTACATGAACTGGCAGCTGTGCTAGGAGAAGTGAAGACATCTGGGGTTGTCAATAAGATGCCATTTGCAACATTTTACTTATGAGTAAGAATGTACTGATCTATTTAATTACTGTATTATCTTAGATACTTTTTCCATAGTGAATTGAATGCAATTTAAGGGGGGAAAAAAAGCCTTCTGTCATTGTGCCAGTGTGCCAGTTGACTTCCTACCTCTGGAGCAAGCAGCTTTTGGGATTAACAAGAGGTTTCTTCGTCTCTCTTCACCTGGTATCTTCCTCTAGAAGTATCTGGAGAAAGGCAAATAAATGCTGTTCTTCAAGCTGCAAATGAATGTTTTTAGAGGTGGCAGCTAAAACCTGACAGTTCAAGTTTTATGCTAAAAGCCAGTGTTGATGTTCACTGCTACTTAGCTGGGTCATATTTCATTTATTATCTTAAGGGAAAATGATCCTTTATTCCTTTTTTTGTAGTCTTAGTTCTCTCTAGTCAGGGAAAGCTGAAAAAATACCAATATAACAGTGCCCTCTGGCTTTGTGCTAGAAAAAAAATCTAGTCATTGGCTTGTGCTGTGCAGCCTATCAGACTGTTTGGCAGATTAAAAAATAAATGAAAAGCCAATCTCTTGGTGTAAAAAAAGGTAAGAGTTGGATATAAATTAGGACTTTTAAGCACAGCCTTAGTAACAGAGTGATATTATTATATGCCTTAAAGAGACAGGCTTTTTAAATCTCTTGGATGCTGACATGATAGTAGTAACATTCCTTTTCTCCCTTGCCCATTATGAGATGCTTTGAGCTGCATAACTTGCTGTGCTTATGTGTGTGAATTTTGTCTATAAATTTGAGCAGGGATGTTTTTATTTTAATAACTGAATGAAACACTGTATTTTAATACATAGGGAAAAAAAACCTAGAAGTAGCCACAGTTTTCAAGGGATAAGAAATAAAATGTGCAAACAAGGAAAAAAAAATTTGAAGAAATCAAAGGAAATG
>QUSF01000033.1:3442977-3470759 GCA_003676055.1 Chloebia gouldiae | reverse complement strand
GAGTGGGAAACTTTTGTACTCTGCTTTCCAGGCATTTCCTTTGATTTGTCTTGTCTTTGGAGGTAGATTGCACAATAAGCTGATAACAGTCTGGCTTTCTGTAATTACCTTTTGCATCCTCTTCAGAAATAGCCTGGGGGCCACCACAGCTGTGAGACATGTGTTGAAAACGTTGATGTAGGCCTGGCTGTGACTCTGTCTCCCGTGTTTACCAATAACCCAGGTGGAACAAATGCGGTACAAAGACTCCCGCATTAAATTAATGAACGAGATCCTGGGTGGCATCAAGGTGCTGAAGCTCTATGCTTGGGAACCATCCTTTTCAGAAAAGGTCCTGGAGATTCGGAAGAATGAGCTGAGAGTTTTGAAAAAATCTGCCTACCTCAACTCCTTGTCCACCTTTGCCTGGATCAGCGCACCCTTCCTGGTAAATAAAATTTGCATGGCTCTCTAAGCTGTACAAGGTGCACCCTTGAAGGATAAGCCTGAGGCTTTCTGCTTGCTAATGTACATAGAAATAAAATGTAAAGTTTTTGAAGAAATTATTCACGTGCTTTGATACAGAGTTCCCTGTTCTCGAGAGCCCTTTTGTTAATCAGTATTAAAGTATTTTGTGATAAAGCCTGCCAGTGAAAGCTGGGAATAGCTGTCACAGGAGAATTTCCAACCACTTCAAAGTACTTCCCGTAACAAATTAAAACTAGAATTCAAAACCTCAGAGATCTGTGAATAGCAAAATAGCAAAAGAAACTTTAATTGAGTCAGTCAGGACAACGTCTGTCTTTAGCTCTCATTTCTACCTTCATGGTGCAGTGCTCTGCTTGTCTTAGTGAGAGAGGGAGTTGTTAAATTATTCTACAACTCAAAAAAGAGATTGATTTAATGTGAAAACTAAAGGCCAAATGATAATGTTACCAACTCTGGAATGCATTTTCCTCAATTTTGTCTTTTCCTCTATATTCTACTTCACTAGACGGTGATCCCTTGTTCAGAAAGGATCTTGGTGAATAAAACCATTCAGATAAGTCAGTGGTCAAAACTATTCCCAGCCAACTTTTCTCGAGATCCGAGGCCCAGCCCTGCAGGAATTATCTGAACAGCCTGGAGGTTCTGCCCCTTTCATAGTTCCTTCAAGTCATTGCAGTTCCTTCAGTGCACATTCCTGTTCCTGCTCATTGTGAGTTTGCTGCACAGGATGATCCTTCCACAGTGGATGGCCCCTGTCATACAGCAAGCCAGAAAATAACTTGGATTTCACTTCCTTCTCTATTGATTAGTGAATCTCATTTGCTTAGCCTGCAGTTTACAATGGGAAAATTTGCTTGGGTGGAGCTGGAAGAAACCACAATCCAATAACAGCTTTTCCTTTTTATTTACCCAAGTCCTGTAGTTCAGCTGAATGTAGCCACTAGAAACCTGACAGGTCTTTTATTCTGTGTGCCCTTTTTCTGTACCTGCTTGTCCATAGGACCTGATATTTTTAAAGCATGTTGAAAAGGTCAAAACCAAGGAATTTTCCCCATTTTGTGGTTGGTACTTTTATTTCCAAGATGCCTATCAGGACTGAGTGCTTTTAAAATGTCAGAATATGCCAGACATCTCACAGTAAACTCCCTTTCTGGCTTTCAGGTAGCACTGACAACATTTGCTGTGTATGTCTCTGTGGATGAGAAGAATATCCTGGATGCAGAAAAGGCTTTTGTCTCCCTGTCCTTGTTCAATATCTTGAAGTTTCCCCTCAATATGCTTCCACAAGTCATTAGCAACATTGCACAGGTAAGGAGGGCCTGGAGCACACGTTGTTCTGAAAAGCTTGAACTGAAAGAACATATCCTTGATTTCTGGAATGCAGAGATCTCTTGCATGTGCCTGTTAGCTGGTTTTCCTTTTAATATCCTTTCTTTCCTCATGTCCTGCATTGGAAAGCCTGACATTGTCTGAATGAGCCTGTGTGAATTTTGCTTTGCTCAGATAAACTCAGCTTGGTGTGATAAATTTCACAGTTAAAAAGTTTGAATCTCAGCATAAGACTCATTGCAGGGGAAGAATGACTCACTGTTCAGGAAGCCCATGGGGGAAAGCTCAAGGCATTGTGCATACTTTCTTTTTCAGTAGTAAAAACGTTAAAAGTCCTCATTAAAAGAGTGATGAAATAATGCCACATTCTTTTCTTAGACAAGCGTATCCCTAAAGAGAATTCAGCAGTTCCTGAGTCACGATGAACTTAATCCAAATTGTGTGGAAACAAAAGTGATTGCACCAGGTAAAGACATTGATATTTTTCTAAACCATGCAAATACAGGAGACATATCTCTCTTGGACTGGTTGAGCTATAAAAAAAAAGCCAAAAAGAAAATAGCAGTGGTAATCTTGGGTTTAAAAAAGGGGAAGGAGCTGCTGCTCTGAAATGTGTTTAGTGTTCAGGCTGTGTGGAAATCAGAAAAGTTTCTGGACATATTTCTGAGCTGGTTGGGCCTGCGTTTGCATCTGCAATGTACTGGATGCTAACAGCACTGAATATGGAGTGCATCTGCTGACTGTGGACAGCAAGACTTGTTCAAACCTTTCACACTGCACAAATGCTCAAGAACTTTGTGAACAATTTTCATTACTTCTGTTCAAAACAGAAGTTACCCCAAACAGTTGGGCAAGCCAGATGTGGCAAGCAAAAAACTTCAGAGTGTCAAAGTTAATCTGATAAATCAACATAAACAGCATGTAGTGATCTCCTACTGATTTGAAATGAGTTTTTGTAGTAAAGTGTGGTGATGCTGAACAGCACATGTTGAGAGCAGCCCCACCAGGGCAGGGTGAAGCGGGGCATCTTTTCAGCTCCCTAGATGTGAGAAGATGTCACAGTCTATAGCTGAAGCGACAGTCAGTCATTGTCACTGTGAAGAAGCTTGCCATGTGACCCACAGGCATCAGCCTGTGCTTCCCATGCCAGCAGAAAAGGGAAGAGCAGTGTGTGTAAATAAAGATCCCTCTGTCAGCCTGCTCTCAGTTGTGCTGTTGTGATTAACACATTTCCTGCCCCTCTGTTGTTGTGTTTTTGCTACGCAGGCAATGCCATCAGTGTAAGAAATGCAACGTTCAGCTGGGGAAAGGAGCTTAAGCCAACGCTGAAAGAGTAAGATTTCTTTGTGCAGTTGCAATACAATATTTACCTGGTCTCTGGCTCTTTGTTTGAAAGGTGTCTGGTAAAAACCATGCATCACATGTCAGCTTCTCTTCTGCCTTTTAAACATGGAGCTCGTGCCTCATGGTCGTTAAGCTTTATGGAACAGGGCTGTAAGGCTTTAACTCCACAGCAACCAGCGTAAAATAGTTACCTATTGAAAGACAGGCTCCATGAATTCCTTAAACAGGCATTTTTTAACTGAAGCATTGTATAAATCAAATTGTTCTGATGGATTCTGAGGACAGTTGAGATGTTTGTGTTTGGACCTAGGTGTGCCAGCAGTGCTCAGTTCCTTGAAGAGGCTTGTGGCAGGTTCATCTCTGTGGCAGTGGAAAGGACATCTTCAGACTGTGGGGGTGGATGTTTTGTGCATTTGCCTATTTGAATGAACAAAACCAAAATTTGCCTGGAAGCATATATACCTTCTGTTATGCATCAGAATCTATGTAAATAGAAGTTTGGCTTGATTTCACTAGTGAAAAGCACTTTGACAGCAAAGAGACTGTTTCCATCAGTCATTTCTGTATCAGTTCACCTTCAGGGCCTAAAGGAGTACCTTTAAGAACACAGTGGGGAAAACAGTAAAGGATTTTAACTGGGGAAGTCCTGTTTTTCTTGAGTCATTGTGAATCCTATTTACCAGCACAGGAAGTACAGTTCTAAAGTGGTTTGAACATTTTTAGATAGGATGTATTCACTCGCTACTTTCATACATTTGCTTTTGGTTTTAAAATCAAACCCCAAAATACTTCTGGAAGAGTGTCTGTTTTCAAAATGCTTATTAACTCAATTTGACTTGCTGATGTATTGATACAACACAGCAAAGAGTCTTAGAAAGCTTGTTAACAATCCTACTGCTTTAGCAACCAGCAAGATAAATTATGCTGTGTTTTCATTTGCTCCTCAAGTTCTGGTTACAGTTGATTGTATGCAAGAAAGGGAAGAGAAAACCAGTGACCAAGCTTTGCTTATTATATCCAGTCAGGCTGTGTCTGTGTATTTCAGCCCTGGTTTAAAGACCCCTGATGCCTTTAGTAAAAAATGTTCAATTAATTTCCAGCCTGTTTCCTCCACAGTATAAATATGTTGATCCCCAGTGGTTCTTTGGTTGCCATTGTTGGCCATGTTGGCTGTGGGAAGTCTTCTCTGGTGTCTGCTCTCCTGGGTGAGATGGAAAAGCTGGAAGGAGAAGTGGCTGTGAAGGTTGGTGTGTTTTTATGAAACCATTTAATGGTGTTAGGGAAATGTGCTGATTATGCCTGCCCTTGCTTAGAATGCACCTCAGGCTCCAGAGGGAATTCTAGTTGCTCCTCTGACAGCTTGAATGCATGTTTGAGTTTTGCCCACTTTTGTATGAAGTTATTTTCCTGATCTGATAACGATACATGAGCAGTTAGCACACATATCCATATAATGTGAATGTGGAGGAACCAGGAGCTGTATACATGCTGAAGGTCTTACTCAGAGCATGAATTCCTGCTTGTTATGAGTCAGAGATTTTCCCTCTCCTTTCTCTAGGGTTCTGTTGCTTATGTGCCTCAACAAGCCTGGATCCAGAATGCCACGCTGAAAGATAACATTTTGTTTGGCCAAGCTCCTAATGAGGAAAAATATCAAGATGCCTTGGAGGCCTGTGCTTTAAAAACTGATCTGGAAGTGCTGCCAGGAGGAGATCAAACTGAGATAGGAGAGAAGGTAATTTTTTTAGGTAGATTTTTTGTTTTCAAGTCAGACCTGCCTGGTGATTCCTGCTCCTGCTGAGGAGAGAATACTGTAAAGTCAGCACTTAATTTGATTTGATCTTCACAATGGCACCTTGCTACAAGCAGCACCAAAACATGCAGGGCTGTTGTCCGGAAAGCACTTTATTTGAATGTTTTCTTAACTTCAGGCTTGTGTGTGTATTGTGGTGCAGAATTACACAGCCAGCCCTTGAAGATCAGAGTGCCCTCTATTTGTCAGGAATTGTAAAGGTGCATCTGTCCAGAATCACTGAAGACCTTCCTTTTCCTGTAGGGATAAAAAGGGAGGGAACACATGGTTGTGCTTCAAGTGGAAAAAAAAAATTATCATCCCTTAACACATTTTAATGAGAAACATTTACATCTGTGTTTACCAACAAAGATATTCTTTTTTCATAAGCCACTAAGTTTGAGCTAGATTTCATGAAATGGTGTGGAGATGGGGATTTTTGTGCAAAAGGAAATATGTGGAAGATGTTCCAGGTGCCACAGCCCTGCTTTGAAATTTGCATTTTACATCCTGGTTGACAGTTATGCTTTTTATAGTTTTGTGTTTTAACAGCTCCCTTTAGGAGCTTATTAAAAAGAGACTTACTGCATCTCCAGTTTGCTGGGTGAGTGGAAAGTTTGGCAGTGAACAGGCAGATCTAGAGGCATTCTGTGCCTGTCTCTGGGTGGGTTATTCTCTTCAGCGTCTCATGTTTCAATTTAACACCCCAGTGCTGGGCTGGGTGAGAACCATGAGAAGTCAGAGCTTTTGTGTGACATGTTTTGCTCTCTCCTGTCTCCTTCCAGGGCATCAACCTGTCAGGGGGGCAGCGGCAGCGTGTGAGCCTGGCCCGTGCTGTGTACAGCAGCTCGGATATTTTCCTGCTGGACGATCCCCTGTCCGCCGTGGACTCACACGTGGCCAAGCACATCTTCGACAAAGTCATCGGCCCAGATGGGGTCCTGAAGGGAAAAGTAAGCTGGGGTTTAGATCCTCTTAAAAAATGCACAGAACTCAGGAACACAGAAGCTGTTTCACCACCCAGACCTGGGTGACGGCTCATTCCTGAATTTGTGTGCCTAGCTGGCAATGTGGGTATCTTTCCTCACAGCCCAGGCTGTGGTGAAACGCTGCTCACACATGCCCAGGAATGCTGTGGTCTGGTCAGAACATGTAGAGGCAGAAACCTGCCCTGTCTTTTAAAATCCCTCCTCTATGAGAGCTCCAAAAAACAAGGCGTGTGCTGGAACATGCACAGGTTGGTGGTGTTAATGGTTGTTTCTTGGAGGCAGCACAGCCAGGAAGCTGCACCAAATACGGATGTTGCAGAGGACTTTGGCAACCACAACCCAAACTGCAGCGGCTTTGCTGCTTCCACTCCTGCTGCCATCTTCTGAGATCATCTTGAAGCTTAAAAGGGAAGGGCTGCAAAGAAAATCATCATAAGGAAGGAGGGAATGATAATTCAGTGTGTTTACTTTCCTCTCTGTTTTTCTGTTTTTGTCAGCAGTAGGAGCAAAGCCATTTTATGTACATCATGCCACGCTGATTTGCCTAATGTGGACAGTGTTATTTCACTGGGCATTTCACCTTGACACAATAATTCTTTCCCTGTCCCAAAAATGTATTTGGCTTGCTGAATACTGTCAGTCAGCAAATGAGGGATATGTGGGTTTTTTTTTTCCTTTTCCCTCTCCAGACCCGGATCCTGGTAACCCACGGCATTAGCTTCCTACCTCAGGTAGACCATATAATTGTCCTGGTAGATGGCACAATCTCTGAAATGGGATCTTACCAAGAGCTTCTGAAACAAAACAAGGCCTTTGCAGAATTCCTCCGGAATTATGCACTGGATGAAGACATTGAAGAGGATGAACCAACAAGTACAGTATTATTTTTTCTTAAGACATGTCTTCTTCTGTCAACAAGATTGCAGATATTTTCTCTGTAAAGTGTCCCCATGTTCTTCATGGCATTTGCCTTATTGTACTATCATGAAAATTATTGTCTGTGGCCAGGTCTGTATTATTGAGAAATCTTTTCACAAATTTCTTTCAAACTTTCATGTGGTTTGTTCTAGAAAAAAAACAATTCCTGTCTTAGAAATTATTTTAAACTTGGGAATTTATTTTAGAATTAGAAAGGTCAAGCTCAGCAAGAAGACACAATAGCCAAGAATAAACTGGGCTTGCTATCAAAGGTGCTACCCAGAGTCTGGTGTGTTTTCTCTTTATGTGTGGTTGGGGTATTTTTCATGTAGCAAAGTCCAAATGACTTTTAATCTTGGGCTGCTTTTCAGCTTGGTTTGATTCTGACAAAATGATGCAAGATAAAAGCATCCATGTGGATGTTTCCCATTCATGTGTGATAATGTTCCCATGATCTATTAATACAGCACTTGCTGCTGCAGAGGAATGTGTGTGGCACCTTCCAGAGGCTTGCAGGACTCCTGAAGTGACTCCCCCTGCCCAGGATAATGTCTAGAATGTGCCCAATAAATGAATTTAGCTAGAACCAACTCATAACACAGGCAATAGCCTGGCATTCTGATGGGTTAAAGAGATGTGATACAAATGCATGTGGCAGCTAACCTGCCTCACAAGATCTTTGCAGTTTCCTTAGAAGTGATGCATGGAAGGGATATATACACAAAGCTAGGGGGGAGCTTATGCACTGTGATTTTCCTGCAGGGGTTTTGTTTTCATGGCTCTTATTTTGTATAGCCACCTTTCTCTGTGCTTTCCTGTGGCAGAAAACTGAGGTGTGAGCTTGTCTTGCAGTGCTGGAGGAGGAAGAAGTGCTGCTGGCTGAGGACACCCTGAGCATCCACACAGACCTGGCCGATAACGAGCCCGTGACAAACGAGGTCCGCAAACAGTTTCTTAGGTAAGCACGAGGTCATTGCTTTTCTAGTCTGTGTCTGGGGTAAAAAACATCTTTCAGATGTCAATCACATTCTGCTTCTTCATCTGGGCTTCAGTTTCCTCAATTTCCTCTCGTAAATAAATTGCTTTAGTATCATTTTTAAAATAAATTTGAACACACAAGATCAAACATCTATTTCTTCAGTGTTCAGTCTGGACTGAACTAATTTCTAAAAGCAGCTCTGTGGTTCTCAGGTAACACCATGTGTAGTTACCCACACAATGGTGAACTGCTGCCAGATGTGTGAAAAATAAATTCCTTGCATTGCACCTTTTCATTGGGTGCCTTGGAAATCTTTGAAGGTTTTTATAGTCTTACCCATAGGTGCTGTCCAGCTACTGCTGATATGAAAACAGAGAAGCTCAGGGTTTAGTTTGAAATGTCTGCCTTGCCATGAAGCCTCTGAAGGCCTTTCCTAAAGATCTTCAGGCTCTGCCACAGCCTTTCTTAGATCCTCTGTTTCTGGCATCCCTGAACATACAAAGAGGTGGTAGAAGCACCCACAGCTGTGAGTGAGGCTGGCAGGGGAACTTAGTGGAAGAGCTGGGAATAAATCAAATTCACTACACCCCAGCCTTGCCTGCCACAATATGCCCTTTTTCTCCTAATGCTTCTTTCGTTTTAACTAGGCAACTTAGTGTAGTGTCTTCTGAGGGAGGAGAATGTCCCAACAAAATGTCAACAAAACGAAGAGTCTGTGAGAAGAAGCCAGTAGAGCCCCCTCTTCCAAGAAAAAGTGCTAATGAGAAACTTATTCAGGCTGAAACCACTGAAACAGGCACGGTATGGTTTGATTCCCCCCCTCCCCTTTTCTACTTTTTTTCTGTTTGGAAAAAAAAAATCCCCTTTATGTTAGCATTAGATCCAGTTCTGTTAAATGTGTGTATAAATGACAACTGCAGGCCTTAGGCATTAATCTGATGGCCAGTGATCATTCAGATTAGAGATTTTGGCAGAGATTTTGGCACCTAGCTAGCTCTATATACTGGGGAGAACAAAAATAAAGGAAAACAAAATCTCTTCCAGTTCCCTCCACAGTCACCCAATACTGCAGAGCCCTGCATTCCATCAAGCCTGCCTTTGCCTCGCAGAGCTTTCAGCACTGCTGGGTTTTAAACTGTTTGGCTGCTGCTGAGTCCAGCTGCAGCACTGGGTTACACAAACCAGCTGCCTCTGGGTGCCACTGAGGCTGTTCTGCCTAAATACCTGCCAACCCAAGTACAGAGCACGTTGTGCTTGTAGGTACAAAGGGGCTGTATTCCTCCTGAGCAGGGCCAGGGAGAGAAATGGGAACAAGAAAAAAGAGAAGGTGGGAACAAAACAGCAAAAGAAAAGAACAGAAAGGAGCAGCAGATGGAAGAGATGCAGGAGGTTTGATTAAAAAAAGCCCCTTCCCTCCACTTCAGAAGGCTCAGTGTGTCCTGTTTAGTCTGATGTACATGGTCCATGGCACAGACCTGCTTTTTCTGTGGGTTATTTTAGCCTTCAAAGTCACTAATCAACAACATTTGTTCTTTTAATTATTCCTTCTTACACTTTTTTCTACGACTGAGTTTCATCCTGAGTCTCTGTCTCTTTTTGCTTCTCTGCCTTTTTGCACTGCCTTAGAGACAGCATTTTTACTTATTGCCATAAACATCATCTGTTTATGTTCTTGTTGGAGTGCATTAGCATTTGGTACCTCATTTAAGTTGTTGTGAAGACACAGAGTGGAGGCATGTTCAACACTTCTCCTTAAATAGGCCATTTAAAGTTGTCTTGAGTACGATACTCCTGCCAAGTTGCTTCTACTTCCTGAAAATCTTGGCTCCTATTCTTATTACCTGTCTTTTGCTGCTATTTGATCTGGCTTCTTTCTTTCATTTTTTTTTTCTCTGCCCTCTGGCATAGTGTTAAAAACTAAAACCCCACAAAAGTAATGAAATACCAAACCTCAACATGGAGGAGAAGAGTATTTCAGAGATATTTCAGACTTTTTTTGAAAGCCATCATCCTGACAGGGAGCTCAGGCAGACGAACCTTTCCCTGTGGTGTTTAGTAGTTCAGGTAGTTTTGAGTTAGGCTGGTGTCAGAGTGTGTTAAAGTTTTGTCAGCAGTTCTTCTCACAAAGAATTTTTCTAACTCATAATTCTCTCTAAACTTCTTGTGTGGGTTGTGCAAACTAGCTTTAGTGTGTGATTTTGCAGGTAAAGCTGACAGTGTTCTGGCAGTACATGAAGGCTGTCAGCCCTGTCATTTCTTTGGTGATCTGTTTCCTGTACTGCTGTCAAAATGCTGCTGCCATCGGGGCCAATGTGTGGCTCAGTGACTGGACCAACGAGCCGGTAGTAAATGGGACTCAGCACAACACAGCCATGAGAATTGGGGTCTACGCTGCCCTGGGCCTCTTGCAAGGTGAGGGCAGGTAAAATCATCATGCCCCAATGTTTTGGAATGAGGTATTGAGTCAGAAAACCACGGCCCTGGTTGCTAGTGCTCCAAAAGGATGGTAGGTTTAGATTATATATTAGGAAGAAATTATTTACTGCACTGGAGGTGAGGCCCTGGCACAGGGTGCCCAGAGAAGCTGTGGCTGCCCCATCCCTGGAAGTGTCCAAGGCCAGGTTGGATGGAGCTCTGAGCAGCTTGGGATAGTGGTGGTAGGGTTGGAACTGGATGATCTTAAAGGCCCCTTCCAACCCAAACGATTCTGTGGTTCTATGATTCTATGAAAATTGCCCCCCAGCTCCTGTCCTAAGCAAGGGAACTCATGTAACCTGGAGCTACAAAGTGTGAGCTCAGCTCAACACTTCCAGTTTTGCTGTGAAGCCCTTGGGGGGGAGTTGAACAGGTGATGTGGAAGCTTGAGAGGCAAGTTGGAAAGAAAACATGAAAAATTCAGTGCAGAAGGGGATGAAGGGTTGGAATGAAGTTGTAGCATTAGGACATCCTGGAGGATTGTGGAAAACAGCAGGAAGATGCTTGTGTGCCTGTTTTCCATAGAGAGGATGGTGAATCCTGTGGATGTTCCTGTGCCTTAGGCAGCAGTGGTTGCAGTGCTGATGTGGGAGAGAGGGATGCTGCGTGAAGAGAGGGTGGGCAGGGAATAAAGTGAAGCAAAACAAGCTTGGAGCACAACAGGAGCTGCCAAGGGTCAGGGAGCTGTGAATCAAGGACATCATGGGATAACAGATCTGCTCCTCACCTGCCAGGGCTCATAGTGCTGATCTGCTCCTTCACCCTGGCCATGGGGGGCATCAATGCTGCCCGCACCCTCCATGCTGCCCTGCTGGAGAACAAATTCCACACCCCACAGTCCTTCTACGACACCACCCCCACCGGGCGCATCATCAACCGCTTCTCCAAGGACATCTACGTCATCGATGAGGTCATCCCAAACACCATCCTCATGTTCCTGGGGACATTCTTTACCTCCTTGTCCACCATGATCGTTATCATAGCCAGCACGCCGCTCTTCGCCGTGGTTATAATCCCACTGGCAATTCTCTATTTCTTTGTTCAGGTAACTGGAAAAATGTGTGACAGCTGTTGCAATTATTCCATTCCTTTTCCTTTCAGGGAAAACAACATTGATTTGGGGGGGGGGGAAATGGAAATACCTGAAATAGCTATGTGTTTATATAAACAAAACATTATTTACTTTTCTCAGAAAAAGAAATGGCAGCAAGATGTGGCCATGAAATAGATAGACATAAATTTTCTTAGCTTTTAAATAATAAAAAGTAAGCTTACTGCTAGAGCCAGCACTGCAATGCATGTCAATATGTTAAAGTGTGGATATATTTGACATACTGATAAGTTTTCAAGGTAGTGAGGAATTAAAATGTTGAAAATAGCGTCAATTTTATTGATTTCTGAGCAATAATCAAGCTTATTTTACAAACTTATAGAGACCTGATAATGGAGGTGCATAATGCATAATTTGTTTTCTTGGAAAATGAGTCTCCTACAAATGGATACATTCTGCTAGATAATATTAACTAAATTTAAAGGGACATAAATAAATTCAACTTTCAGTCTATGGAAATTGCAGTTACCCAATACTCTTTTGTGGAATGATATAATGGTAACTTTCTTGATATTCTTTTTAATTTTAGACAATATTTTAAAGGGTTGAAGTGCATTAGTAGCAATCTCCTTTAAATCCTTACCCTAAGAAATTCTTCACTGTTAATTTAAAAAGTGAAAGTATTTCATGAACCTTTCCATTTCCTGTGAAAATTGGCAGCGATTCTATGTGGCAACCTCGCGCCAGCTGAAGCGCCTGGAGTCTGTGAGCAGATCCCCTATCTACTCCCACTTCTCAGAGACTGTGTCAGGGGCCAGTGTCATCAGAGCCTACAGGAGAGTGAAGGCCTTCGTGGACATCAGTGATTCGAAGGTAGATGAAAACCAGAAGAGTTATTATCCTGGCATAGTGTCAAACAGGTAAAACATAATTTCTTTTCTCCACTTAGATAACCCTGTTTGCAAAATTGGTCCTGGCAACGTTTTCCTACACTGCTAACCCCTGCATTCTTCCCAGGTGGCTGGGCATCCGAGTTGAGTTTGTGGGGAACTGCATTGTCCTTTTTGCTGCCCTTTTTGCTGTGATTGGTAGGAACAGCCTGAATGCTGGCCTGGTGGGACTGTCAGTGTCCTACGCCTTACAGGTACATGTTACAGCTTTATTGGAGGGGATTACATTTTTGGAGATGATGTGGATATATTAGCAATAATCTAAGTGCTTGCTAAAGCTAGAGTTAATAAGGAAATAAGTAAAATGAATAGTGGGATGTTTGGAAAACAGAGATTCACACTGGGTGCTGAAATGATCAGCAAGCTCACATGAAGGAGGATCTCAGGGCACTTTGGGAGCATCAAGGCTGTGCTGCACCTCAGTACCCTCAGGGGTGGCACGTGGGAGACCCAGGAAGTGCCAGAACATCAAGAACAGACCATTGGAGCAGCGTGGCTCAGTGTGTTGTACATCAGTCCTGCTGTGCAGCACATTGGTGTGTCCAGGTAACTACAGGCAGATCAGTAGGATTTGTAATTAGACAAGGCAAACTGTGGTGACCCAAGCTGTGGAGAATGTAGCAGATTTAATGGCCTCACTCTTGCCAGAAGCATTTTAGATAGCTTGAGTGTGCAAAGTTGCTGTTAGCAGTTTTCCAGTGAAACACATGATTTGGGGAATGACTTCCTTCCAGCTTTATTTGAGAGGGCCAAGTGTTAAATCAGCAAGAAGCAGCATCATAATCTTCTTCATGCAAGCACTTGATAATGTATATTTCTTGTCCCAGTAACTGTTTTAACATTAATGCAAAGGTAATTATTTAATTTGTAGCATTAATGTGAATCCATATCTTAATAGCAGTGTCTGCTGTTGTCGGTTTTTGGGATTAGCTTTTTCTGTGGCTTTTTTGGCGGGGTTTAGTGTTTTGTTCATGCTGTGTTTTTGTTTGTTTTGAGGGGGGTTGTTGTTTTTGGGGGGTTGTTTTGATTTTGTGGGGGATTGTTTGTTTTGAAGTTTTATTTTGTTTTGTTTGTTTTGGTTATGTGTTTTTTTATTGTATGTATTGATGTATTTATTACCTCTCTGGGTAATATATTGTTCCTTGTCTTCCCCAAGGTCACCTTGTCTTTGAATTGGATGGTCCGAATGACTTCTGATCTTGAAACCAATATTGTGGCTGTGGAAAGAATAAAAGAGTATTCAGAAACTGAAACAGAGGTCAGCTACCACCAGTCCAGCATGCTCAGCAGCAAAATGAAAATTTTAATGCACACATTTACATGTTATTTCTTGAGGCTCTTGAGAGATGGTTCCTGCTCTGAGAGTTATCATTTAACCTGAACAAATGTCATGCTCTGAACTGTAATTTTTTCTATCATAGCTCCAAATTATTATTGCTGTCATGCAGCCTGTGCTTAGCATCTCATTTTCTGCTGCTGTGAGTGGCTTTTAGCACAGGAGATGAGTTTCACATCAGAATATTGGTTCCTTTGTGTTTGAAGTGTTTGATCACAGACTCACCTGCGTGGCTGGTGCCATGGTCCTGCTCATGAGCAGAGCTGCAGTACAATCATCAGGTCTTACACATGTTTTCAATAGAACTTCTATTTAATCAACTTAATCAGTCCTCAGCTCCCAGGAGAAAACATCTCTAGGAAACTGTACATTTAATCCAGGAAATCATCCATTGGCCCGTCTTTGCTGCCAGAGACTTCTGAAGCTGGCAGGTGGAGCTGTGCCAGCAAAGCTGCTCTTTGGACACACTGGTTTGTTAGTCCTGTGTGCATACTAAGAATTAAGAAATGGAGGAGAGCTGCAGTAAACGGTTCTGGAGATCAAATATTTAATCTAGAACCAAAAAGGTAGCTAGACAAGATGTGTGATATGTGTTACAAACCAGAGCTTGAGCCGGCAGAAAACTGGTGGTGTTCTGTTAAAGTTGATGGGAAAATATTCATATCCATTGAGCATTCATCCCTCTGTGCTCAGAGTTTTTTCCTGTTAGCTTCACAGCAAAGATAAATGGGTGGATACTTAGGACCCAATGATTTTTCCCCATTATTATAAATTTATTTGATCATGGAGATTTCATTTAGCAGATAAAATGCTTTTATCTGAGCTTGAATTATTTTTTCTCAAACCTATGTGAGGCACTTCTGACTTCTCTTTTCCTCAGGCTCCCTGGATCATTGAGGGCAAGAGACCCCCAGAAAACTGGCCATCCAAGGGAGACCTGGAGTTTGTGAATTATTCAGTGAGGTACAGGAAGGGCCTAGATCTGGTGCTGAAGGATCTAAACCTCCAAGTGCATGGTGGGGAAAAGGTGAGTTACCAGCTGAATGTCTGCTAGAACTTTGCTCTGGGTCTCCAGTGACAACTGTGGAGTAGAGGAGAGGGTCTAGAGGAAACCTGATGCCAGTGCAGGAGCCAGCAGTGACACGTGTGCTGTCCATGTGCCAGCATCCTCCTGGCTGGAAAGCTGTAGAGGGATTTGCGTGGGACTTTCTGGACTTTCCAGTTCATTTGGCAACAGGCTCCCATGTAGGAGGCACCAACGCAAGTGACAAAAATTCAGTGACAGGAATTCTTTTCTGAAGCAGTGCAGATGGGAGAAGGAATTCCAGTTTTTTATACTCTTTGACTTCCCCTGTGAATTTTTTTGGCATGGAAGGAAATTACATTCCTTGCTTCCTTAATCAGGAAATTGTCTTTATTCTGGGAGATTCATTTCTTCATGCTTTGATGAAAAGTTCTGAGGTTTGCCTGATGGAGACAGAATAATTAGCATGGGAAAGTCCTTTCCTGAACAGGCTGTTGTTAAAAAAACCAGAATTGTCCTTATTCTAAGCAGACAGGATGACAGCATCCTTCTGGCATGGAAATACATGTTCTTACCAAGAAGTAGGGATTGCCCTTAGAGAGCCTTTATTTCTTGTCCTTGAATGACTGCACCTACCATGGGTGTTCCAAATCACCCAAAGTTATGTAGGATGGCTCTAAGCCTTTGTTATTCTTTATATTCATGACATGTGATATTTATATGGACTGTCCTTCCAATTACATGAATGGCAGTAAGTACATTACAGTGTACCCAGGGTTTGTAGGGAAGGATGGGACATTCTTTCTTAGATTCATATCTTCAATGAAACCTCTTAGAAGAATCTTGGAGGGTTGTTTGGGAGTTTTTTGTTGGGTGTTATTTTCTTCTTAACTATGTGCTTTGTTGTTAAACCTGCAATTTGTTGTAGATTGGAATTGTTGGCAGAACTGGCGCAGGGAAGTCCTCCATGACACTCTGCCTCTTTAGGATCCTGGAAGCTGTAAAAGGGGAAATTAAAATTGATGGCGTGAAAATTTCAGAAATTGGTCTCCATGACCTTCGATCGAGACTAACAATTATTCCTCAGGTACTATTTCTCTGTGTCACAATGAATGACTGTTTTCTAGCAGCTTAATAAACCATAAATAATGGTTTATCCAAAGAGGAAAATGCTTTGTTACACTCAGAAAATTGTTTCAGAAAAACAAACTATTTATACTTTAACTGGTTCCATCCTGCCACCTTATGAACTGAGTGATAAAAAAGGATTTAGGATAAACCATCTTTAGAGCTGAAAGTTGAGTTTGGACTGTATAATGTAATGTATTTTCAGAGAGGATGGGATTGGGAGGTAGCCTGCCTGCAATGCAATGGACACCTCAAAGCAGCAGCCCATAGTATCTGTACTTAAAACAGCTAAAGCACTTGTCTAATGAAAATTGGTTTTATATCCAGGATCCTGTTCTCTTTTCTGGAACACTGAGGATGAACCTGGATCCATTTAATAAGTATTCAGATGAAGAAATATGGAAAGCACTTGAACTGTCTCATTTGAAGAGGTTCGTCAGCAGTCAGCCATCCATGCTGGACTATGAGTGCTCAGAGGGTGGAGAGAATCTTAGGTAAGGAGGGCTTTGACTGGAAATGCACTGAGCTGCCATTCAGCTGTGACAGTGGGTGACACCTGAGCACAGGCTGACACTGGTCTGTCATATCTGAAACGATTTGGCCACCTGTTTCTGTTCCAAGAAAGCCACCAATGGTCAAAGATTTGCCTCCTCTTATGCCTCTGCCACAAATTATCTGATTCTTCTCCCAAACCAACAAATCCCATGTTGTCAGAAAGAAGTTTTAGGATGACAGCATACTGGGGACAGACAGCCCCTTAAACACATTTTGGTAGGAAGGGAAATGCCATTACTGCTGTGCTGAGTAAGAGTTCTCTGTGTGACACTTTAGCAATGTTTATTTTCCATTACTATTTGAAAGGCCCATGAAGACATGACTGAGGATGATAAAATGCCATGTTCTGATATGCTTCTTTGGCTTCTGAGGCTGTGGTGTCGTGAATGTGATGAAAGTTCAGCCCCTTCCTCATGCTGCAGACACTCGAAGACTGAGTCTGGGCTATATTTGTGGCAGGAGAGGAAGTCTGGATTGCTCATATATATGTATATATTTTATTTTTTATGGTAGAAATGACTTGCAGCCTCATAACACTTTATTTTCATTTTCTTTTTCCTAAGTTTACATATGCTCAGTGTTATCAGAACTGTGAGTGTTTCTGAAAGCTTGAGCAGAAATGTTGTCATTAGCTGCCCTGGCTTTTGTCAGAGTGATAAAAGGCACATTTGGTGGCTCTGCCAGCACAGGGCCAGGCAGTAAGTGATCCTATCATTGTTAGTGTAGGCAGGCTGCAGCCTGCATGGGTGAGCTATGGGGCTGACAGAACAGACAGCTTGCAAAATACTTCAGGGATTTTTGGGTAACACGGCGAGCGACCTGCTGAGCACAAGTGTCTGTGAGCAGGGGGGGAGCTGGGGACAGTGAAAGGCTGTCTGTGCTTGCAGTGTTGGCCAGAGGCAGCTCGTGTGCCTGGCCAGAGCTCTCCTGCGCAAAACCAGGATCCTGATCCTGGATGAGGCCACGGCCGCCATCGACCTGGAGACAGACGACCTCATCCAGATGACCATTCGGACACAGTTTGTGGACTGCACGGTGCTGACCATTGCCCACAGGCTCAACACAATCATGGATTACACCAGGTAAAATCGCTGAGTAGCACGTGGGTTTGCTGGGGATGTGAAGCAGCACTTGGAGGGGTCTGGTTTTTCTCTAGATGTGAACGCGGGTTCTCTTGTCGGGCAGTGTGTAGGCAATGATGCGCTATATTATCCCAGAATTTCCAGCCCTGACTTTGCCTCCGTTGGCATAGGAAACAGGTTCTATATTCAAAAACCAGATCTGTGCAGGGGACACTGCCCAAGGACACTCCTGGCACTGTCTGGAAGCTTATGGAGCTTTGTTAAACCACCAGCTGCTGTAACTTCTTCACTAACATCATGCCATTTTAATTACTGCTTTTATCTCCTTGGTTTTCTGGAACTATAGTTTCAGTTCCAGATACTTTTTTTCCCCTCTTCTTGCCCCTGGAGACAGTGACTGTCCTGTAACTTTTTTAGTCAAGCAGCAGCTCAGGGAGAATGTTTATCATCTGTTGTGTTTTAACATGTGAAAATAATTGAGGAAAACAAAAGCAAGGCAAAGATTAGAGAAGTTTGCTTTGTGACACAAACAGGTACCACATTCCTTGTGAGGAATTTTCTGACACATCTTTCTCCCCACACCATCTTTTGTTTTGTGCAGGGTTCTTGTTCTAGACAACGGGACCATAGCTGAATTTGACAAACCTGCAAACCTTATAGCAGCAAAGGGTATTTTCTACAGTATGGCCAAAGATGCTGGACTGGCATGATGAGAAGATCCCTTGGGTTTTGGTTCGGTAGTTTTTTTTTTAATATTCGACTTGCCACAGAAGTGACTTGTGAATGTACTGTAATTTACAAAACAGTTTTTTTAGTACACTTAACTTGTGAACGAAGTATTTTACAATTATAAGGACCAAGAAGTGAATTTTACATTTTTAAATATTTTCTATATACATAAAGTATTTTATTACATGCCTTTTTCCCAAAGAATGACCAATATTCTGCCAAGAAAACGTAGACAGCACAATTATGTACTGCATTCAGGTTTGTAATTAGTAAATTATATTAATGGTACAAAATACACCTGAGTTGTGTGTTTTCTGCATTAGGATTCATAGGATTTGAAGTGAAAAGACAGGCTCAGTTAAGCTGACTCAGCTAAGTAAGAATGAAATACTGTGTAATCTCTGAGTGATTCCAACCTGTTCCTTTCAATATTTCCCCCAGGACAAGGGAGTCCTGCGACCTTTAGGATCCCTGTCCAGGGCAACTTCAGCATTATAAAATTCCTCTTCAGCCTAAGGAGCAACATGTATTTAAAGCTAAACCTAGAAATGGCTTCATATAAAACGTTAACTACACAGATTATTTCTAGTTCAGTAGATCTCACCCAAGCTCACAGGGACATGATTGGACGAGGGGTATCAGAAGTTTCCTGCAGGTCTTTGGGTAGGAAGTCACTAAGAGTAAGTCTTCACTTAAGCTGAATGTGCATGCTGAGACAGGTGTGTGTTTAGTTTATCTTGTTCAACACTTAATCATCTGAAATAATGATTTGTTTTGCAGAAATAATTACCTATTTTATTATTGATAAACAGACCTCCTCAGATAAAAGGAGGCCTGTGTTCAAACAGCATTTGCTGCTAGAATCTGCTAGAACCTCTTTTGCTTTAGTTGTTTGTGTCTTTACACTAAGCACTCCAGAAAACCATCCAGCAAGAAAAAGTTAGTATGTTTTACCAGAAGGAAAGCACAGAAAAATTTTGAGAAGACAAAAATAATAATTTGTTAATTCTTACAAATGATACTTCTTAAATAGAAACCCGAATCTGCAGCCAAGCATTTATTAGACATTAACATTTCATGTTGCAGAGCACAAAGTACTGAATTATTTATCACATACAGAATGTAATGGTTATACACTGATGGGATTGGGGAGTTAATAGTATCTTCATGGTATAAACTGCACAAGGTATAAAAATATTCCTGGGAATGCACAGTTAGGGATCAGCACCTGTGCAAGGTTGCTGCCCCAACAGCTGAGCTTTTCTTTAGGGGGTCTTGCTGGTTATCCCTGAGTCCTCCTGGATTCAGCCAATGCCTGAACCATCCTGTGCTGGGGAGAAGGCAGCAGCCAGGGTGACGTGAGGAACAACAATTTTATTATTCCATTACAGAGAACTTAATATTCCACCAGCAACCTGGTATAAAAACAGATCTTGTCAACGACTGGGACTATGTCTGACCTCTGGCACTTTGCAGAAGAGGCTTTTTCAGTGTGACAAAACCTTCTGTATTCACCTGGGGAGCCTGAGCTTCAGTGTGGTGCCTGGGCACACAGAGAACTGGGAGTTAGCAGGGATGTGTGTGGAGCCCCCGGCAGGCTGGGAGCTCCCTCTGGTGAGCTGTCCCTGTGCTCCAGCCTTCGGGGCACGCTGGGGACATTCCCCTGTCCCTTACCTGCCGCAGCCCCTGCACACCGAGGCTCTGCTTGGTCCCCAGCTCCAGGCACAGCCCAGGACTGCCCCAGCAGCCGCACGGACGCTGCTCAGGCTCTGAACTCTGAGACAAGACAACAGATAAGTTCCTTTGGCAGCTGCAGTTTCCAGAGAAATTGTGGGGGAATGCGAAGAAACAGGAAAACTCAAACCAGTTTGGTACATTCTGTTTGCCTGTTACATTTCATACTTCAGTTTATTCATTAACCCACAGTGCCTGCTTTTCATGTGGCCTAGCAGAGTAGAACTCTTCCTCAAATTCAAGTGACTAAATACTAAAATCCTAAAAAAAAATCAGATAAAATTCAGCTCTTAAATACTTTTCAATTTCTTTATTTGAGAATTTCACATCAAAGTAGTCAAATTCTGAATTTTAAGGAACTGTGATTTTCTTTTCAGTAAACTGCATGGGTAAACACAAGTCACAGTGAAAAAAAGAAAATACATTGCATAGAAACATCAAGCTTGGCTATCAGCCCAGGAAACTCTGGGTACTTCACTAGTTTCTTTTTACACAGGTAACTTTATAGGTTCAAGATGCATTTTTTCTCAGGAATATAGAAATCAAAGGAAAATAAAATTACATTTTATGTGCTTTTAAAAGGGGAAATTAAAGCAACATTGAAGAAATGTCAACAGAGTAACAAAAATAGTATATTAAATTGCACATGTAATTACATGTCAATTGCTCATGTATATATTAATAGACAATACTAAAAGGGATTTTGGTTGTGAGCATATTTATTATTTGGATAATTACTGTCACTTTTATTTTCAACCTGAGAAATAGGGAAAAGTGTAAACAGGGATTAAGAAATCATTATAAGTCACTTGATAGAATTTAAACTTGACAGTTTTGTGCTTCCACAGATGTAAACCCTTGTGGTTTTTCTCCCTCTAAGTAAGACAGGACTTAATAAACATGATCTAAAAAGAGAATATTGATGGTAATAGACTCAGTAGAAATATTAAATTGGCTTCATGGCAGGTTCTTTAGCTTGACTACCTCTGCTATTTTATAGCAAACAAATTATTAGAACAGCTTAAGGTAAGCCTTTCCCTGAGAGCTGCTAACTCTGCAGTATTTAATTATCTTTTTATAAGTGTTGCATTAACAGATAGTTCTACCAATACTTCCTGTGCATTGAGCTACTTCTATACCAGACTCACTGTTCTTCAATTAACTAGAAGCTTTAAATGTGCATAACCACTTCAGTTTATTTCACAGTTAACAAAATAGATTTTTTCACATCATTAGCCCTTATAGGTACTGTTTTTCAAACATAACTGTAAAATAAAAGATAAAAGTATTTTGTTTTATTCCTTAATTAGTACGTAAGTTCTGATGCCTTCTTGTTATACCCACTCTGTTCAGAAAGTGTTGGGACTCTGAAAAGTAAGT
Organism: Chloebia gouldiae; assembly: GCA_003676055.1. NCBI lineage: Eukaryota > Metazoa > Chordata > Aves > Passeriformes > Passeridae > Chloebia > Chloebia gouldiae. The sequence goes on along the minus strand of QUSF01000033.1, from coordinate 3,449,496 downwards.
TTTTGTCGCTTACTGTTAGAACAAGCTCCAGTTCTTGGAAATCCTGTAGCCTTGCAACATCCTTGTCCTTTAAACAAATACAATAAGGAGTTAGGTGATAGTGTCTGTTAATTTTGGAGAGGTGAGTTAAAATAATAAGCTCATACTAACAGGAGGTATATATTTATTCGTAACTATGACAACTCTTTACAGTGAACTGGAAAAGAAATATCCTGTTGTATCTTCTATTTACTCTGGGGTCTTATTCAGCTATTCCCTTAAGTCTATTTTTAGAAGAAATGCAACACTGACAGTGAGTGGAAGTGATGAGTGGGATTATACTTGTCAAGATCTACTGCAAGGCACCCAAATCCTCTTTTTTTTTCCCTTGCTAATTCTTAGAAGCTGATAAATTGATGCTTGCATCTACCCAAGGAGGTCCTGCATGTGGACCTTCATGGCCTGCATGACTTCCTTCAGAACTACCCAGCAAGGCCAACTCTGAGTCCCTGCAGCTAACAGCAGAACACCGAGTCAGGTTTGTGTCACTGCAGAAGCTGTAGGGGCCCTGAAGTCCTCCTAGAGAGCCTGAAGTGATTAGAGATGAAAATATAAAGTTCCTTCAACAATAGCTAAAGTTGGAAAGTGACAGAATTGCTTATGTCTTTTTGTTTTCCTCCACTTCTTGACTAACACAAAGTAAGACATCTTATAGAAGATGCAGCAGACTCTCTTAATCTATTCCTAATCAGATTTTCCCCACAAGTGATGCCAACAATACTCTATAAGGATTTGAGAGTGAAAGAAAAGTCCATAGTGAGTTGGTAAAACAGGTCAGCAGGTCCCTTCTCTGACAGGCAAATGTCACTTGCACTGAAGGAAGGACAAGGATGTACGGAGTAACCCTGAAAAATACCTCTGTGCAAAGGACTGCAGCCAGGCCTTGCTGAGCTCAGAGCTTGGCTGAGCTCTGCAGGCCTTTTAAATGCTGTTGGCAGCTCACAGTGGTGTTGTGATGTACTGAATTTTACAATGGAGGCATAAAATCAGGTATTAACTGGCTCCAGCACCAAATGGTTATGAAAGGAAGTGATTGAGAAATTTGAGAACATTTTACTTAAGAAATTCCAAACAAGTGCTAAATGTTGCAAGTTGAGCAGAGATTTTTCATTTTTGGTTGGTTTTTTTTTTCAACATGGGCCTATGCATGTGACCAATTAATTATTCCTTTACAACAGTAACCTAAAAAACTCTTTTATAAAAGTTGCTACAGTTCAAAAGGTAGAGCTCTTACCTTTCTTAACACTGTATTTGGTAATTTTCTGATCTTCTGGACAAGCTCAGGGTTCACACCCAGCTCACGGCAACTCACTCGGAGCAGTTCCTTGTAGGTCAGTTCTTGTCTGTCCAGTTCAATTTCAATGAAGTCATTTTCTCTAAGATTAGGGTTTTGTATTCTCACTTTAAGCACCAGTTCTATTAGAAATAAAAAGTCACGTTAATAGGCAGAGGTATAAAGGAATTGGAAACAATGTCTCTATAACAACTTCCAGGTGTTTCTATGTTCTGTTAATGTCGTTTGTGTCACTGGTAAGAATACATGAATCTTCAGAAAGCAAAATCTGGAATTGTATGACCACAGTTTTAATTAGATTGATTTTCATCAAACTATATGAAAAAATCATAGCAAATCTAATGCAATAATATATGTGTGCATGTCTGAACCATTGCATGAATACTCTTTAATTGATTTAAGCAGATTTAACAGCAGCTTATACTGGTTATCAATTTCCTGAGCAATCCAAGATTTCTTTTATTGGTATTTCTTGTTGTCAGTTCACTTCTCATTGCTACCCCATGGTATCAGAATGCCTTTTACTTGAAGAACAAAATTCTTAATGGTAACTGGAATTCCAGGTTTCCCTCTCTGGGTGGGCAAAGTTTCCCTGCAGAACAGGCACACACTTAGCTCAGTGCAGACTGAGCCATGTGAGGTTCTCTTGAGCTCACTGGCTTCTTGCTCATAATCTGTATTTGCAGCTTGGACTATGCTATTTAGAGAATTAGATTACCCTGGTGTCTGTATGCTTTTATAGCAATTGAGACAGCATTTGTTTACATCAATATTTTAACAACAGTTCTAGCAGAAACAGGATATCTGCCTACTTTATTCCCTTCAAATGTTTCCTGAACACCAAAGCATGGCAGTCTGAAAGTCTCTGAAAACACAAGACAAGTCTGCACTGCCTAAGGTGTCAGAAGATCAGCACAAAGCCAGAAGAGATTTTTGGTGCTACCTTGCATGTTGAGTGGAAAAGCTCCTGTGAAGAAAACGGGCTGAAAGGCCGGCACAGGTCCCACGCAGGAGCTGCTCCCTTGCTGGGGTAAAGACTGGTTGGATCCTGCTGGCAAAGAGGGACTTCTGCCCCAAGACAGCGACCCCTGGTAAAGAGGAGCTCTCTGGAGGACAGGATTTGGGTGTGATGGCCCAGCAGACCCTCGAGACAGGGGTGGGATGTCCCTGCTGGGAGGCGCCTCAGGAGCAGCGCTCCCGGGCTGTGACGGAGCTCCTGCTCGTCCGTAGGTGTCCGAGTCAGGTACAGATGGAGAGTTGGTGTCTTGTGCTTCCAAGTGTGAGACATTCCCATTCAGGGCAGGGTCTGGGATGCTGGTACTCAAGGTGTTGTAAACATATGGGAAAGGTGGGTTAGCCAGGTAATTGGGGATGATTGGCAGATCTGAATCTTGCTTTAAGTCTGGGAGTTCATCTTCCACTGTAAAACAAACCAAACATCATTCTCCAAGACTGGTTTATAATTTTTTTTTTTTGAGGAATGCAGTGTTAAAAGCATCACGGGTTAAAAGATGCATCAGGAAGCATCATGTCTTTTTTTTCCTACAATAAACAGAATGCTCAGGTGTTGTCATACAAACATAAAAGGTGAGTCTGATTCTAATAATTCTGGGGGTGCTAATTCCTTCTAAACACTGCAGTTTTGGCTTGTTTTAATCTGTAGCAGAATATTGTAACGTGGTCTCTGGTGGAATAATGCTGTCATCTTCAAAATGTAGCAGGCAACAAAAAACAAAGGGTACTATGTTGTTTGATATTAAGGTAGAGGATAAAGGGAAGGGAACATGCAGTACTGGGAGAGCTGCAGCATTACCCATTCAACAGCTGGGAGAGAAAACAAAACAAAACCAGACAAAGGAGTAAACAGGAGACACAAGAGGTTGTTAATCAGCCACATTTCAAATTACTTATCACCTCCAGCAGCAAAACCTGCTCTGTTCCAGCCGTTACAAAACATTGTAGAGATGCTCTACCCATGTCCTTTAATGAGCCATTTATCTGGGCTGCTAATTTCTGATGTATCCAACACAGAACATGAGGACAATCAGGTGTTGCTCATAGAAGAGCTTCCTACAAACTCGAGAGATTTTTCTCCTGCTGTCCTTCTGAAAAAACTGGGAACTGCATCTACCTGGCACACAGCATTCTGCAAAATATAGTTTTTTTAGATTTGCAGTGTTTTGAAAAAAGTGTGGCTAGCTGGGTATGGAATTTATTGGTAATCCCCTTTACTTAAAACTTTAGTTTTTTATCATGTAAACACACTAGAAAATAAGTTCCAATACTAAAATCCAAACACAGTAGCTCCACATGCAAAACAAAGATTGGCGTGCTCATGCTTTGAACACCTTTTTACCAATCTTTGATGATCATATGGCACAGTCACTATAGATTACCTCCCAACATCTTCCTGATCTCTCTCTTGGATGTTAACTGGGCTGGCCTCTCCCCTTTTTTTGTCAGGATGTCCTTGTCAGCCCCAGCGTGCAGCAGATAAGCCACGATGGCCACATGGTTCCGCTTGCAGGCCCAGTGCAAACAGGTCCTGCACATGGAAAACATGAACGCTGTGTCAAAGCCTGAGTTATGGCAGACTTCTTTCCAGTCATTCTTGCTGCCTATGAGAAGAACACTCTTGTGTACATGTAAAATAAATCTGAGTTGCAAACTTCATTGGAAATTTGGCCTAGACTGGGAGTCTGCAATGGCACCTGCTGATGACATTTTCTCTTTGCTCCAATGCTCTTTACTGCAGTAGTATCTTTAAAGTTCAGGGTCTTTTCAATTTATCATTTCTTAGGCTACAGTCTTTAGGCTACTGGAAAAATAAGTATGAAAGTAAGGTTTTTATATGATATTTTAATATTTGAAAGAATCATCTGTATTTAGAATACTTGTGTTTGTGTATATGTGTTCTATTACTGGTGTCTCTCTAGGATATGTACTCTTTAATTAATGCTGCCAGCACAAGTACTTGCACTTTCTGGCAAGTAAATTATGTTTAAAATATTGTAAGCATCGTTTCTAAGAACAGTTCTTTGCCCAGTTGCCATTTGCTGCATCAGTAAGTACTTGGCTTAGATCTGCAGACAACTAATTTTCTGCAATCTCTAAGCGATGCACAGAATTAATCCCTTTTCTGTATTTTCAAATCATTATTTGCAGTTTCTGACTAGAGAAACATATTAAGGAAACATAAAAGCTGCTTAGTGCTCAGATCTTATTTAGTGTGTGTATTAAGTACTTAGAGACTCACACATTGACTTGCTATAGAGTTGTACCATTCTTTCCTACCCCATGTTCTAGTGATATTTGACCCGTCTCTAGCTTTTATATTTTATTTTAATTCTCTAGCTCCAGCTGAAGGAAAATCTTCAGGAAAATGAACATGCTCAACCCTTCTCCAAGTTTATTCATTTATTTGTTAAGAATTATATAAAATAAAGCAGAGATAAATCAACTTAGAAGGGAAAAAAATTTCAGTTGAAAGTTCAGCTTCAAAAATCTTTTTCCACTTTGGGTGGTTTGGTTTGGTGGGGTTTTTTTACAGAAAGACTGCTAAGTTAGACAGGATGCTATTTGCATTGAGAACAAAATTTGCTGGTTTAGTTTTTAGACAAGATATGTAAAGCTCAACAGCACAGCCTCATTCTGGGATTCATGCTGGCCATTCCACATGGCCTGTGCAGAGGAGCCATCTACCCATGCACCTGATACACACCGAAATATAAGTACTCAGCACCTCTAAGAATCACACATACTAAGAAGCTCACTGCAAAAATTTTAATTGTACAAACTTAAATAACAATGAAGATCCATTTATAACCATGGTTTAAAACTACCAGATCATTATTTTTAAAAATAATTAATTTCATTATAAGACTTATTTCTTCAATTCCAGTTTTAGACATAAACTCATTCTGATGACAGGCTGTTTTTTATCTCACTCACTAAGATAATTCAGCATCCTTTGAATCAGTTGCTTTAATTTTTTACAAGCGTTAATTTTAATCACAATTTAAAGCTCAAGTTGTTAAGTGTTCCATGCTTCTCAAAACTGCTGATTGAACTTGCATCTTTAAAAGTCTTACTCCTTTTCTCATTTTATTTTTCCTATTTTTAATTATAATGTCAAAGAACCCTAGAATGGTTTGAGTTGTAAGGGACCCTAAAGTTCATCCCATTCCCCCTGCCAGGGGCAGGAACAATTTCCACTATCCCAGGTTGCTCCAAGCCCTGTCCAACATAGCCTTGAACATTTTCCAGGACAGGAGCAGCCACAGTTTCTCTGGGCAACCTGTGCCAGGGCCTCCCCACCCTCACTTTTTTTCCTTACATCTAATGTAAGTCTCTCCTCTTTTAATTTAAAACTGCTCCACCTTGTCTTATCTGTCTGTATAAAAAGTTGTTCCCCCACCTTTTTTTTTTGTAATTTCAAGCACAAAAGAGCACAGTAAATATAGGCTGAATTGAACCTGCAGAAAACAGTCTCCAAAAATGCCTGAGCATTGCCTCTAAAATCTTTTTCAAATAAAATTATGTGTGTATTTATGGCTACAATGTCACTGGTACAAGTGTCTATTACAGAACAGCCTTCTCTTTAATGTCCTCAGGTGGATCTAAACGAGATGCCAAATGCCAAGTGTTTGTACATTTCGCTGGGAAAAGTTCCCTGTTTGAAAGTAATTTTCAAACTTGAGTTAATAATAAATATTTCTGCTTAGGCAAGAGCGTGTAACGCCGAGGTTTGTGTTCTGACACACCACGCTGTCTCAGGCTGGGGGGAAAAAAAAATCAAAACCAACACAACAAAGTAAGTCCCGAGTGACCTGGAGAAGGGGCAGACAGGGCAGGAGGTGGAGTGGGGATGCGTGTTGGTGACGCGGGTTATCCTCTGCACTGGGGACAGCTCCACGGCAGAGGGTTCGGAGGTGATGGAGCTTTCCCTTCCTGCTCCGTTCACCCGCCTGGCCCGCGGCCGGGGGGGCCCCCCTTACCATCCGTTCACTTCGTTCTGGGAGTTGAGGCCGACCCCCAGCTCCACGAGCCGCCGCACCTCCTCCGCGTCGCCGAGCGCCGCCGCCTCCCGCAGCCGCTCCTGCCGCTCCCGCTCCGCCATCTCCCCGCCGCCGCCCGCCTCCCGCATCGCTTCCCGCACCGCCTCCGGTACCGCCCCCGGTACCGCC
>QUSF01000033.1:3376111-3427977 GCA_003676055.1 Chloebia gouldiae | reverse complement strand
CCTTGTGGCTGGCTAGATAGAATTTGATTGTAAAATAAATATTTTATATTTTTCATTTTTAATTTGGCTGGACAAATTTTCATTTATGACACATATAACAAACCTATTTTTGACAACACCACAGGGAGCTGGACATTAGCTGTCACGACACCTCACTGGGCAGGACAGCCTCAGTGTTGTACTCGCTGCCCCTCAGGCGGAACCGCACGGGACTGTTCTGTGGCGGTTCCGCGGAACCACACGGGACTGTGGCGGGACTGTGGCGGGACTGCGGCGGGACTGTAGCGGGACTGCGGCGGGACTGTGGCGGGACTGTGGCGGGACTGCGGCGGCTCCGCGTTCCGCTGTGCGCCCGCACCGCCCGCCGGAGCCCGCCGGCCGCTCGGGCCGGCAGCGCGGAGGCGCCGTGAGGGAGCGGAGCGCGGCGGGCTCGGCCCGCGCGGGGCATTGTGGGAGGGCCAGCCGCCGCCGCCGCCATTTTGTGTCGGTCCGGCGCGGCGCGGGCTGTCGGGGCGCGGCGGCCGAGCTGGTGTCTGGCGAGGGGGATTCGGCCCGCAGCTCACGATGATATCGGCCGCCCAGCTCCTCGACGAGCTCATGGGCCGGGACAGGAACCTGGCCCCGGATGAAAAGCGCAGCAACGTGCGGTGGGACCACGAGAGCGTGAGTGCAGCGCGGCCGCCTCTCTCCTCCCTCCTTCGCTGCTCTCGCACGCCGCGCGGAGCCGCGAGTTTGTGGGAGCGACATGGGCGGCTTCTCTTGGCCGGGGGCAGCTGCGGGAAGGGGGGAGGAGGGAAGGGGTGAGGTGCCGGCCGGAGCGGGGGTTCCGCGTTTGGTGTCGGGGCGCAGGTTGGGCGCTCCATGCTGGGCCTGTGGCGGCCTGGGCGGGCCGGGCCTGGCCGTGCGCGGGAACAGCGCCGAGGCTCCGCGAGGAGGAGGAGGAGGAGGAAGGTCCTGACACAGCCGGGCTGTTGTTGGGACACCGGAGGGACAGCCCCGGCGTTTGTCTGCGGGGGGAGGCCGTGCCCGCCGGCGCCGCCGTTAACGGGGATGGGGTTCCCAGGGAGCTGCTGGCCTCCGGTAGGGAAAAACAAAAATAAGGCGGCGGGGCCGTCAAAGGAATTCAGCACTTGTGAGTGGAAGCTGCTGACTTGCACGAAAGGGGATGAGGCACATGTTCTGGTTGGGGAGATAAATGTATCTGGGTCTCTTCTTGAGGATGGTGTCGGGGGAGGAAAAAGAAGGGCACGCGCGTACCGACTTTAATGTCTGGAGCTCGTACCACAAGGTAAAAAAAACATAAGACTTTAGAAAGTGGGGATTTGGTTAAAAAAAACCTTTATTCTTTCCATATTTCCTCACTCAGAGGAATCTGCTTGGGAGGGGAGGACGGACTATCCTAAACAAGACTGTTATTTAGGAGTATTTACCTACTATTGTTAATATGGTGGTCATTAATTTTCTGCAATAAGTAACCGAAATGAGACAACGTTGTTGTTGTTATTCTTATTGAGGTTTCTCCAGTTGGTTGAGCTTTAATGAATGATGAGTTAGTTTTGGCTATCATAGTTGAGTTGTAAGTTATTTCACGAAAATGCAGTGGTACCTACAGAGTTTCTATAGCTGCTGCTGCCTTGGGAGAGCTGAACACTGATGAATTTTTTTTAAATTTTAGTTTCTCCCGTTCATGATGCCTTTTTTTCGTTATGGCATATGTGTAAAGAAAGTGTCACAGTTACAGTAATTTATCACTTAAGTTATAGGAATTTCTGTGATTGAAGCTGCACATTTAGCTGCTCTCCCCTTAGCATTTGCTTGGGATATTGTTTATTTGGGTGGAGGGAAAAATGCTTGGGTTTGGCTATTCTAAATTGTATCTTAATCAAAGACAAGATTTCATGTTTTTCTGTGGTATTTAGGTCATTATAAGGGAGGATAATTGTTTGAATTTGTTTGGAGTGGTTAAATTTGCATGATGTAAGGACCAGTACCTGTCTTACCTTAGATTTTTCAAGTGTGAGGAACCATGCTTCCCTTGAAAAATGCTGCTGTGTAGGTAAGCAGTGCACATCAGAAAGAAATTGTGAGTTCAGGAAGTTTTTATGACCTTGCTTATGTGTTTCTGGTCTTAGTTTATTAAGAAGATAATTCAGTTGGGTGTTTGGTTAGGTATTTTCCTTTGATTGTGAATTTAAGGAGGAGTTAGATTAAATACATGGAATATAAGGTGAATGTCTTGAGCCATGTTGGCCCAGGTAGAACAGATAAGGGGATTGGTTTGGTTTATTAATTTGGTTTATTCTCAAGGTGAGAAAGACTTCTTTTCTTGGTTGGTTTTTGTTTTCCCCATCATTCACTTTTAGTAAATTCAGATTACCACCTTCATCTTCAAATGAACAAATTACCCAGTATTTTCAGTTTTTCTTTTCACTTAGGGCTTTAGGCTGAAGAGTTTGACTATAACCAAAGGATTCAGTCTCTGAGCTGTTCTGGTTTGCTGTTTTAGGAACAAGGCCTCGTCTCTCCTTCCCAGTCCTCTTGACAGTTCAGAAAGCGAGAGCTGTCTGTGTCTGAGAGCAGTGGGAAAGGTACAGGCTTAGGGCTGAGCCTTCAGTCCTGCAGGATCTGCTGCTGTTTGCTCTGTTTCTGCTTTTATTTATTATTAAATACAACTTTTCTTCAAGGAATGTTTTCCTAGATTCCTACAGTCAACTGACGAGTTCATAAACCCCAACAATTACTGCTGTTAAACACGTGTCTCACTTTGATTTCCTTTGTCACCTGAAGATTAAATTTGCAATGCTGACATGTTTTAAAAGACAGGAAATGCAGATAAGGTTCAAATGGTAATATTAACTCCTCTGCTTACTGTCCTGCTTTTCAGGTGAAATACACCTGCTGATGTTACTTCTTTTGAGATTAGACATTGATCAACATGCAGCCTGTTCAATGCCAGCATAATGTATTGATCCCAAAGTGTAGGATTTTGTGTCACATTTCATCAGTTTTGAACGTGGAAGATTATCACAATAAGCTCATTTGTATTTTGCTTATTCTTTGTAGATTGCATCCATGTGGTATCAGAAACTGGAAGGTGCAGTGAAATACAAGATGGAAGTGGAAAGTGTGGAAGCAGAGGGTGTGATAGCTCAGTGTGCGATTTATTTGCAGTGCCAATGAAACATGTAGATCATATATTATAAAAGCTTTTTTTTTTAAGTTCTTACTATAAAACTTTGCCATGATTAAAGCCTTTAATCTTTAAAAATTGGAATTCCATTTGTGGTATATTTCAGTATGATGGCATATCCTTAGGTGATCAATCCTGGTTTTGGCAAAAAGGCTTTGTTTTGGGAAGAAATTATTCGTATCATGTATTTTGGTCTTTCTGCTTACTATCATATCTGCAGACAAAGTATATTTCTTTATAGATTCACACCTTCCTGTTTTAATATGCCACCTGCACAAAGCAAGTTCGTACAGAAATAGCAATTGCATAAGAATTCTGAGGTTGTTCTGTAGTACAAGACAGCACAGCATGTGCTGCCCATTCTCCTGTAAGGTTTGAAATGTTGATACTTCTTCAAGGCTCTGAAAACTCGGGGTTTTCAGAAAGTGGAGAGGGATGAAGAGCTGTTGGAGACAAATGACTGTGAGCAATCAGCTCTGATAATGTAGTTTCACAAAATGTTGGTTTGTATTCAGAGTATGATGGGATGAATTTAGCTATTTATGATGTATTGTGCTTTTACTTCTATAATGCCAGCAACCTAAATTGCTTTGTATCTAGGTAGAATTTAAGGACTTAATCCTCCAGGGGATGGAGGGAGAGGACTTAACTTTTCATTACTAATAGTCTTCCTACAACAAATAACATTTATCTTTAAGAGTGGGTTCAGGAGAAGGGCTGATGTTTGTTTGGGTGGGTAGGCATTGCTCTTAAAATGTCTGTTGCATGTGAGCTTTAATGGATTCAAAGAACTCAACTATGAGGAGGAATTTACTAGTTTTTGATGTGTAAGACAGTCTGCTGGATTTTATTCTCAGCCTTTTTACTAGGAATTGTCTCTCTAAAGGAGTTTGAATTTCTAATTTTTTATTACTGTTAGAGAGATACTTCTTAATCAGTAAATAAATTTCTTGCAGAAGAGAAGCATGTTAATGTAGAAGCATTAACAATATAGAGCTGTCAGTAGCTTCTTTATATAGGAGAGCTTTGAACTGATTCCCAAACTCCAATTGAGCTTGCAATTTTTGCTGTTAACTTAGTGGACTTGAATGTAAAGGATAGTAGTTTCCCACCTCCAAGAGATTTCAGGGGTTAGTGAATTTGTGATGAGAAGTGCCAAGTTCCAAGCGTCCCTGTTTGTTGTAGTGTCATAGTGTCTTATCAAAATGTGAGCACCAAGCTGTACAGGGCTTATCCTGCACCAGCAGTTTGACACTGACACTTGTCTCTTGCACCTTCACGCTAGCGGAGTTGGCAGAATAACTGCAGAAAGGAGTAAATACTGGTTACCTGCACTGGGAGTTGTGCCTACCAAACTTCCTGATAAGGAATGTGTTTTCATGTTACTTGTGATTAGTGCAGAGGCCTGATATAAACCATGGATGTGTGATGCCAGTTGAAGCTCATCAGTCACCTCTGTTTCAGTCATTTAATGTTCTGTGATGCTTAAAACCATTCCTTGGCCCTTACTGTTCCCACTCACCATCGATGACTTAGGGTTGATTGAAAGTGCAGTTGAAGAGCAGCCTGGGAAAGGCAGATGCTGCACTCAGTGAAGCTGGAATGATACCTGCAAGATTCTGCAGGATTCCAGCAAGTTGTATTTTGCTATTGAAGCAAACTCAGTTGAAAAGCATAATGAAATGGGTATGAGAGGGGAAGAAAATTGCTTCAGCTACGGTGGTCTGAGGCACTCTGAAGTGAGTATTTCTCTGCAGGCTGCTTCCTAGGAGAAAATGTCAAGTAATTCACTGAGTGCCATCCTAGTGCTACAGTGGCAGCATCTAGAGCTGTTAGAAGAAAATCATGGCAGCGTTTTGCTCTGTGTGTGTTTTGTCATTATTTTGGGTTTGAGTTTTATTGATTGTGTGATATGGCTCGTGTTTGGTTTGGGGTTTTAATACATAAATAATCAATACAGTGTATGGCATGTTTAAACCTCTTATTTTAGTATTGGTTACTGCAACTTTTAGCTGTAACCATCAGTTAATAAAAAGAGGATTTTCCTAGTAGTGCATGGCATGTTTAAACCTCATATTTTAGTATTGGTTACTGCAACTTTTAGCTGTGATCATCAGTTCATAAAAAGAGGATTTTCCTAATAGTGCTGTTTCATAATAATTGTAATTCTTTCTGGTTTTCTTGAGTATGGGTTTTTTGTTTTGTTCATCATACTTCTAGTGATTTTTCTTTTGCTTATTTTGTTACTACTAGTTTCTAAACTGTTACAGGCTAGTTTGCCTAGTTTTTTGGTTGATAGAAGATACTCTACAGCACTTTTAACAGTATGGTGTGGTCAGACTGTCATTACTGTGCTCTCTGTGTCTTAGGAAATCATTTAATGCTACTCTGAAATTTTTTGGGAAGTGTCTTTCCGCTGATTATACCTGGATATGAGTATGAGAAAATGGAAGAAGAGAATGTATAGAGAAATTACATTCCTTTGGACTAATACAGAAATCCATCCCAGAAACTGCTCCTTTGAAATAACTCTGTAGTAATATTGCAGCTTTCAGAGAAGAGCAGATTCTGAGATCTGATATTGTCCAATAACTTTCTCCTTCCTTCTAAGAAGAAAAAAAAAGTTCATTTCACATGTTTTCTTAACTATTCTTGTTACATTGCTTCAGATAGGTACCAGTGTCCAAACCTGGATCACGGGAGAAGTATTCAAATAGCATAATAAGAGATTTGTTTGTGTTTCTTTTCCGTGGTTTGTTAATAGAAAGCCTGATTGTTTTCCTGAGTAATCTGTAGAGCAGTTAGTAGAGTTTTAACTTCCCTAGGCTGATTTGCAGTCTGGCAGTTAGCTTGGAAAAATAAATCAGGCTGATCTAATTTGATCAACGGGTATCACAGGCTTTTTAGTGAGGTGGTGGTGTTTGGGTCCTCTGTCCTTAGCCCTGTTTCTTCAAATATTTCAGTCTCTATCTTGGGAGATAAGATACTGCAAGTAATTGTCCACAGGATATGTGAGAGGATTAGAGCTAGGTTGTAATGCATTCACAGTTATTAGATTGCCAAAAACTAGAAACTGGTGCAATGTAAAGGAAGTGCTGGAAGAACATCCAGGCTAGTTTTGGATTTACACCTTAATTAATGGCAGTCACATTTATGGCGAGGGTCTAATGAAAAGTATTATTTAAGATTATTTATGAAGTTAGGGATGAAAGTATTTCTGATTCTACCCTTATGGCTGTTCTGATGGATAGATAGAAGATATTTCTGTGTCATGAACTTCAGGAACTGACCAACTTGACTAGCTAAGCCCATGCTCATGGATGAGGGAGAGTAATCTTTTTAACAAAAGCTGGTTTTATCCATCATACATTAAGTATTTATTGACTTAGAGTAACAGGTTTGTGGGTTTTTGAACTTTCTGATGGTCATTTTTGTTATCAGAAAAGGAACCTGACTCAATGTAAAACCAGACTGTGCAGAAACAAACCAAACACTTACTAGCTGGCAGGAAACCAGATTAAAATGAATGCCTTTTCTGCCTGAAGAGCTATATAATATCTTGTTGACTGTCATTCTTAAAGTAGGGATTGTAAAAGCATTGGACTGGGAAAGCTTCTGGGTAATTTTGTCTTTTAATTTATATTTATAAATTGAAGATGCTTTCCTCTAATCTTAAATATTCATTGGTAGAATTAAGAACTATTTCTATTGCAAGGAAAAGTAAGATTTTTGGTGTTTTGTCATCAAAATGCATCTTATACCACTTACTGCTGCCAAGAAGTATGAAGATAAGGGGTGTGTAAAATTTTTAGAAATGTTACTATGTTCAAAGGAAACTTTGACACTAAACTTAGTGTTTTAGTAAAATATGAATTGCATAAAATTTTCAATTCAAGAGGCAAAAAAATGATGCCTGTTTCTCTCTTCTCTGTCAGGTTTGCAAGTACTACCTTTGTGGCTTTTGCCCAGCTGAATTATTTACAAATACCCGTTCTGATTTAGGTAAGTGAAAAGTATTTGCAGTTGAGCTTTTGTTTGCAAACTATGTTTTTATTGTTAATTGCTCTGTCAAAACACTTTAATTTTTTTTTCATTTCAAGGGTTGCCAGTGATACAGTATGCTAAAAGTAGTATTTATTCCAGATCCTACTTTGTCTAAATGAAAAAGCTTCTTAAAATTTTTTTCTTACTGTGTAAGCTAAGTTACTGGGTGTGGGGTGCTTTTCTCCTGCTCAAGTGGCAGTTTCTAGTTTGTGTTCCTCTACCTGGGCAGGGTTTTAACCTGTTTTTGTGTGAGTATATATGATTGAGCTGCTTTACCTAAAGTAAAAGATTCACTTATTGTAATAGTTATTTCTGAAGACCAGCTCTAAATTACTGGTAGTTGATGGCTACATGGAGCACATAGTTTGGAGATGTTAACTTAGCAAAACCAGTCTTTTTGTCTTAGTTGTAGTTTTTAAGTGTGTTGAAGAGTTGGAGAGTCTGGGGAAGGTGAGGCATTTTAACACAGCCACCTTCATGAACTCGGTGCACATACCTCCTAATTTACCCTGAAGATCTGTTTTAAGTAGCCAGTGTGTTGTAGAGAACCCTGGAAATTAGAACGTGCATGATGAAATTTCCTTTCATATGTAATTTTTTTCTTTTTTTTCTTTTTTTTTTATTTTTAAGCCCCAGGTGTTTAGGATGTTACATAATTTGTTTGTATTTACTGATGTAAAACTTGATCTGGAAATTTTTTATCACGACTTCATATGTAGAGTCTCTTTTTTATAATTACCTAATGATGTTGGCATTCTTATTTTTCAGTGTATTTTTCAAGCTCCAAGCAAAGGAAGCAGACAGGCAGAAGCATAAAAGTTTTTGTGAAATGTTTATAGCTCTGTTCTGTCATGATGCGCAAACAAATGTTGGTGGAATATTAATACAGCATTTAGGAATGAAATCTTAAGCTTTTTGTGTTGTCTTTTTAGGTCCTTGTGAAAAAATCCATGATGAAAATCTACGCAAACAGTAAGTTTGTTGTTTGATATGTTAAAATAAATAGAGTTTCTGGTATCTTTGCAATATGTTAATAACAGCCCAAACATTACTAATGACTTGCTCTTTTTATTTGAAAAAGTTTATTTAAATAAAAAACTAGTTATTTAAATATGTCATATTCTCTTACTATGAGCAAGAATTTTTAGTACTGTGTGTCTTGTTACTTAGTTTTCATCTATTACAGATTGATGTGAACTCTCATTTTTAACATCTGTTCTCAGGTATGAGAAAAGCTCTCGGTTTATGAAGGTGGGCTACGAGAGAGATTTCCTGCGCTATTTGCAGAGCTTGCTTGCAGAGGTGGAGCGCAGGATCCGGAGGGGCCATGCTCGTTTGGCTCTGTCACAGAACCAGCAGTCTTCTGGGGTGAGTCTGCAGGAGTCATTGAGGCAGCTTTTCCTGTAGATACCATCTTCAGGGGCTTATCTATTCAGGTGAAACTTACTATTCTCCAGAAGATTCCTGATGAATAAGATTTTTCATCTGTTAGCCAGCAGATTGCATTAATGGATGAGCCAAGAGCCACCAAGAACCAGCTCTTGTTTCCTCAGAACAAGAATCTATTCTCTGCCTATCAGGTGTTGTCTTTACCCTGACAACCTCAGTTTACCTTCTCTCCACTAGCTGCACATTCCTTCCTCCCCTGATGGATTTGGAGCAGGGTCTGTGGCCTGTGCTCTCTGAGTTTTATGACTGCCCGGACAGCCTTGCTCTTTCTGCTGCCCCACCTTACTGTTCTGTACAAAGTCCAGTTGCTTCAGAAGGAGCTGTGGATAGTATCAAGCTGAGAGATACCACTTGTGGAGCAGAGGTTGGGAGCCTGGCAATAAGTCTGTTTTGGCAGCCCGCAGAGAGGACACTGCTAAAAAATACATCTTTGAATGAGATTCTTTTTGCGTTTTACACTTAGAGATTGAAATTTAAAGCCTACAGAACCTCTAAGTCATACTTGAATGTCTGCAAAGATATGTAATAGCTGCATGGGAGTGTCAGAATTTAAAGTTAGGACTTGGAATACAGTTTTCTTACCTTTTATGGGCCAGGATCTTGGGCCATTTTTGTTGATTTGGGAGGAATTAGTGTGATTAGACTTAACAAAGGTGGAGTAAATTGTGTCGAGGAGTGTTTTATATTAGACTAGACTATTACTAGTAGCTTCTCGTGGGAGAAGAGGCCAGGGGGAGTTTATTCCCAAAGTGTCTCTGGAATATGAAAAGACATACATTTGTGTGTTTAAACTAATTTAACAAAAGAAGGTAAAAAAATGACAAGGAAAGAAAAAAAGCCCCAACTCACTCTTGTGCTCTTTACAGGGAGCAGGACCTACCGGTAAAAACGAGGAGAAGATTCAGGTGTTAACTGACAAAATCGATGTACTGCTTCAACAGGTGAGGGGTTTTTAACCCCCAGGAGAGAGATCTCTTGCTTTTGTTACTTGATCAAAAAATAAACTTTTAAACTTTTATTGCCTTTTAGATTGAAGAACTAGGTTCAGAAGGAAAGGTGGAAGAAGCACAAGGAATGATGAAACTTGTTGAACAGTTAAAGGAAGAGAGAGAACTGCTGAGGTCTACAACTTCAGTAAGTAATGTGTTCATAGTTCTGTGAGACGTATCAAAATCTGGTGTACAGTACATTCTAAATATCCATGTCCTTCCACTGAAGGCATGCAAGGTCTGTGCAGAACTCATTACATAGTAACAGGACATTTGGCTGTGTTGATCCAGTGTATTGATTAGGCATTCTACCTTGGCAGTGGACTTCCTGCACACAAATTTTGAAATTACTCACCCAGCAGTCCTGGAGGAGAGCTTGCACATTCCTCTAGTTGAGGTCTCAGTTAAATTTTGCCCTGTGAATGGGCATAGGGTGGCTTCTTCTCTCCCTGTTTTCTGTGATGGAGTGCAGTGCACCAAAGATACAGCAGGTAGATGTGATTTCAGCTTTCAGTAGAGCCTGGGATTTGACAACAGTAACACAGAGTTATAAACCTCTTCACTGACTAAAACTTCTCTTTTGCTGTATCAAATATTCTTCTTTTTCAGACAATTGAGAGCTTTGCAGCCCAGGAAAAACAAATGGAAGTTTGTGAAGTTTGTGGAGCCTTTTTAATTGTAGGAGATGCCCAGTCCAGGGTAGATGACCACTTGATGGGAAAGCAGCACATGGGTTATGCCAAAATAAAAGCTACTGTAGAAGATTTAAAAGTAAGTATTTCCTCCAGTTACTGAAAAGTGCTTGAAGGTTTCCTAATGTACATAAAAGGCTGTCCAGTGGATTTTTTCAAGAGGGTGAAACATGCCCAAGAAATGGAATCCTGCACTGTGCTTTCACTTAAGTAATTTGTTGTGACATTAGATACAAGCAAAGATGTTGATTCAGGTAGGGAATTTTATGGCCTTTTTAAGGAAATGTAGTGTGGCCTCTGTTCTTGTGAGAGTGACAAGCAAAAAAAGATTCTGCAAGACAAAGGATTTTCATTTCAGGGATTTTAGGAAGCACTGTCCTTTGTTTGGAAGATAAAACTCTAAACTATTATAAAAGTTCAGGCTTTTACATCCTCAGAATCTGTAGGCTTAAGTGTCTTGAGTAATCTTCATTTCCTCCTGTGAACTTGTTTTTAAGGAAAAGTTACGAAAAAGAACAGAAGAGCCCGACCGTGATGAAAGGTTGAAGAAAGAGAAGCTAGAACGGGAAGAGAGGGAGAAAGAGAGGGAGAGGGAAAGAGAGGAGCGGGAAAGGAAGAGACGACGTGAAGAGGAAGAAAAGGAAAAAGAGAGGGCTCGTGACAGAGAGAGACGTAAAAGGAGCCGCTCACGGAGCAGGCATTCCAGCAGGACATCTGACAGGAGGAGCAGCCGCTCACGAGACCACAAAAGGTCAAGGAGCAGAGAAAGAAGGCGAAGCAGGTACCTCTGTGTGTGTCTGTGTGTCTCCTAAGTATTCTCAGGTGAATTTCCAAAAGGTAAAAATCTTGTGGGGACTTGCCTGTCAGTCTGAGTCACATCACTGATTTGTTAGCTTCACTTAGGTCTTTCTTAAGCGAAGACACCTTACTGGTTCTAAGGATAAGCAAGTTTTTGCCGAGTGTCACTGTCTTCTCTCCATTTTTGGAAGATGAAACCATAGTGGTGGAAGTGGCTTTATGAGAGAGCTTTCAGCAAACTAAGAATGCTCCCAGAAATACAGTTTCTTGTTTCAGTAAATGAAGAGGGCGTATTTCTTCTGTACTGGGAAATATTTCTATAAAATATGTTAAGATTTGGTTTCTGCAGGTAATCACTGTTACTACTGTTCTACTGTTTCATATTCTGAGTTAGAAAATAGCAGCTGAGATTTACGTTTTTATATTTTTGAAATTCTCTCTGAATGTTAAGGAGTCGTGACCGGAGGAGAAGCAGAAGCCATGATAGATCAGAGAGGAAACACAGGTCTCGTAGTAGGGACAGGGGACGGTCAAAAAGCCGGGACCGAAAATCCTACAAGCACAGAAGTAAAAGCAGAGAGCGAGAACAAGACAGGAAGTCAAAAGAAAAAGGTATGTTTGTATAAAGACTGAGTTCTTAGCAAGTTCTGAAACTAATATTTTCTTAGAGTTTCAAAAGCTGTTAGCTTTTCAGTGAGTGCCTGAAAGCTCTTAGCACCAAAACAGACCTCCTTCTAAAAGTGTGTGTTGCTGTGAGCAATTTGAAACATGTTGTTCTTTCCAGTTACCATCACTACGTGTGTGCATACCTACACCCCAGTGTCCTTCTCTTACCTGTGGCACTTTGTCTGCAGATGAAGTGTGCAAGGATTTTTATATATTTTAAGACCTGTTTACCTTTAGAAAAATGTAATCCTGTAATCATCATTTTCTAAGAGTGAGTGTCTTATATTCCTGCTCTTGGTGGATATTTGCAATTACCCTTTGCAGGTACATGTTTTGTGAGAGGTTGGTACCTTGCTTCTCACCACCACCTATTCTCAACACTGTCGTGTTTCCTTTATTATCCTTTTAACAGTGCTTTTAAGTTTTCTTCCTGATCTATAAATGCAGTCCAAGATAAACACTGCAGAATCTCTGTGATGCTCTAAATGACAATTTATGCCTTCTCCCCAGTCTCCTACTCTTCCCCCCCACCTTTCTCTTTTTTTTTTTAAATTTGTTTTTTTTGTCTGTTTGAACAAAGTGAGTTTTGCTTTGTCAGTATTCAGATGAGTCTCAACAGAAAGCTGTGTTAGTCTTTGGAACAGTTTTGTAGCCGTCCCTGCCGTGTGCCACAGCATTCATGGTGACTCACTGTTTCACCAGAGGCTGAAGCTCAGAAACTTTAACTAAGATTACAAAGAGCTACAGTGAGAACACTGTAGATGCACATTTTGTGGGAAGATACTAATTCACTGTTATTGCTAAATTTCCCCCTTTAAAAGTCTTTTGGAACTTCTGTAGGAACGTAATACTTCTGGCTCTGGTGGGGAGCTGAGTAATGGCCAGTCCGAAACAGGCACCCCACTTCATGGGCTGATCATCAGTAATGGATGAAACAATTGTGTTTCTAAGGTACTTTTGAGGTTCTCTGGAATGAAAGGTGCTCTGTGCATGTGTCTGGGTTGCATAGGCCTGTCTGCTTGACCCTTCTCTGTATTTATCCAGTGGATTGGTTGCCAAAATGTTGGTAATGCTTCATGTATTTCTCTTCCCTGACTTCCTTGGACTGTTTCAGTTCTTCTGGTTTATACTGTGGGGCACTTTCAGTATTGATTCTTCTCTCATTTTCCTTTGCCATGTAAGAGAGTGGGTTTGTTGCTTGCTCGGCAGTGGAAATGATGTGCAGGCTTTCAACTCAGATTCAGTGTTGTAGCCTATATTTGTCCATTTGTTACTATTCCTACCTGATTTTTTGCCTGCTTTATGAACAGATTTCTGGTACTTGGTGAAGAATGTCCTGTTCTCCTGAATGTGTGTTATCTATGCATATAAATAACTTTTCTTATTTATTCAGATTTGGTCTGGTTTTGAGCTTTTCAGTTCTTTCCTTAATCTTCCCATAAATAGAGGAGCTAGTGAACTGTCTTCAACATCTCAAGTATTTTTAGTTTTAGCTTCACTGATTTCCTTGCTGGTTGTTTCATTTGCTGCTTGCTGCTTTCTTCCACCAGAAATGAGAACAGTGAGGTGATGCTATGAGCTGCAATGAGAGTCCCACCTGGGAAAATCAATTATTTTTTTTGACTGTGCCATCCTAACATTTGTAAAAGCACAAATAAGCCTTAGAGCAGGACTGTAATGCTGAAGAAGTTTGTGTTTTTTTCCCTTTGTTAGGAAAATATTTTAACAGGAAAAATATAAAAGAGGAGGGAAAGAAGGAAAAAACCAAACCCAGTAGTAGTTACTAAGGCAACACTGAATTTCTGTACTGAAACTGTAAGCACCATTGCATCATCATATTTGCAATGTGGCACTGTAGATAGGTAGTTAAGAATAAAGCTTTTAGGGATTCATGTATTTGAAGTGTGTGGCTTTTGCTCAATAGTAACTTCAAAGTTAAATCTTAACTTAGTACATTGGGAATCTTGTCTTCAGAAACCACTTGTCTTTAGAGCCACCACTGATCTGCAGTTGTAAAGTAAGCAGCAAAGGCTGTAACTACTCATGGTAGTGCCTTTCATCTGGAAATCTCAGACTGCTTTATAAACATGAATATTAACACCGGAAAACCCCAAGGAACAGTTTACCAAGACTTGTGTACAATTGCACATTATATTAGTCCCACAATTTGAAAATTCAGAAGTCCTGGTTTCTTCACTGGGATACTGTAGACGACAGCAACCAAGGTTATAAGAAAAATGCATGTGTAAAAATGGGGGCACTTGCTTTGTGACACAGATTTTAGGGGCAGAGGTACCTTTGCTAAAGAAAGGAGCCACCAGCCATAAACACCAGCTGAGCATTAGCTTAATATAAACCAGTAGAATGCACCTACTGTTCAAGTTAACAAACTTCAGAGCAGATGGAATAAATAGGGGGTTTTAATAAAATAAAAATTACTTTACAGGTGCCTTCATTTTATGAAGGGTTAATAGTGGAATGGGCCTCTAAACCACTTTGGCTTGGCTTTCTATCTTCCCTAATCTGGATTCTGATACTTAGATAAAAATAATTGTGATGATCTTTTAATATTAGTGATTAAACCTCAGCAAATACTGCCAGAACACCTCAGTAATACTGGATATTATGTTTGATTTTCTGAACAGTAAAGCAATTCACTTTGTCATGATAAGAATTCTCACAAAACACATCTCAGTTGCCCACAGAACTTAATCAGAAAAATGTGCATGTGTTTAATCAGGAAGCAAAGTCAATATCATGTGATTATACCTAATAGATCACAGCTGAAATAATACACCCAGTTCCAAAAGAGAACTAATTTTTTGTGCTTTCTCTCTTACTGATTAAAAATACAGTGGAGGAACTTAACTTCTTGGAGCTACTCTAGGGGTTGAAAAGTTATTGGACTATTTGTTGAATACACTTTTTCAGTTCTGCTTGGCAAACTGGAGGTTTGGTATGGTATACCTATTTTAATACTAAAATTTTTAGAAGAGTTTGATCTTTCATACCACAGTTTATTAGGTTTTTTTTAACCTTAAACAAAATGATCCTTCCTGACCACATTCAAGACACAAACAAGACAGAACAAAACCCTGCACACTGCACATCCATAGGGCTATTAAGATCTACCATATCTACATAGGACAGAAGATAAGATTATTGGACTGACTACTAGTCCTCTGCGGGGAAACAAGACTACTATTCCTCAGTGGATCCACGTGTGCACCGGAGATACCTTTAAGACACAAAAAGAAGACTTTGTAACAAGGTTAGTTAGAGTGCAATCTACCTGCCGAGTTGCCAAATTGAGGGCAGACAGACCCAAACTGACTTAGTCCTTCAGTGAGCTGGGTGATGTTGCTGTGTGCTTCCTCCAAGCACCCTGCACTGGATGTGCTGCTGCAGGTGAATCCTCACTACTGGTGGTTATTAGGCAGTTGCCCTCATTTCTGTGTGAGGGGTTTACCCTATCCTTTGGTAGTCTGTTACAAAACAAAGAAGTTGGATTGATTGTTGCTGCTCTTTTAAAGCTTAATTTCTTGCTTTGTATCCTGGAATATAAAAGTGTGTTACGCCAGTCTAGGTCATAATGTTATTTAAAATAGCTTTTTCAGAGTGTTTGATCTGTGTGCTCCTGTGTCAGGGATATATCTATCTATTTATATTAATTATTTTGATTGCCCAGATAGCAGGGAATAATCAGAAAAAAAGAGCATGAATGTTTTTCTGTATGATGACATCTGAGAGGTTGGTTTCTTGGATTTTTTTTTCTCTCCAGAGTATCTTTACTGAGCAAGAGTTGAATATTATGGTGTGAAATAATACAGCAGGAATTGGTATTTTTATTAAATTTGCAAATACTGAATTTACAGATGAGGCACACAGCTCTAATACTGAATGTTTTTCTTCCCATGGAAATATTTTTACTTCTGGCTTCCTTCCTTCTTTGAAGATTGAGTTTTTAGTGTAGCAAATACTTCAGTGAGCTTCTCAATTCAAGATCAAATTGAGGGGCTCCTTGCTCCACATCTTGCTGTTTCTTTGCCTTTGAAAAAAAATTGCTTTTTATATATCTTCCAAGCTGTCTCCCCAAGCCCTTTTAATGAGTTGTTCATAAATGACTGCTGTTTTTATAAAATTGAGAATTAACAATGCTGACAAATGTGCAGCTTCAAATTTGATTTTGGTTGTCACTGATCTCCACCCACAAAGCTGTCAGTGCTTAATACTGTTTCCCAAAGTATTTGATAGTTTGAGATTGCTAGTTTTTAATTGGGAAATATCAATTTCTTTGATTATGCAGTCAAGCGTTGTCCCACCACTCTTTTCTGATTCTCTTTCAAGAACCATAATTAACGGGAATTATAAACCAAAGCAAGCAGTACACAATCAGAAATCAAAACATGGGGACCAAAAGAGTCCCATAATAAGTAAGGAAGCCATGCACCATAATTACACATCTGCCTAACCTCTTTACCCCCAGTTTGCTCATTTTGACAGAGAGCTGAGTAGCTGCCTCTGTTAGGAGGTCTGACCTTTCTCCTGTTCTCCCACCCTGTACTGTCTCCTTCTACCTTTATTTTGTCCCCTCTCCATTCCAGCATGGTAGTCTGAAGCCTATTTCTGTAACTTTTTGAGTATTACTGTTATTGCTATAGAAATTAATTGTCCCATGTTGTATGCAGTAAATATCTCACGTGTGCAATGTTTGTTTTTACTTTGAAATCCATGGTCAATGTCTTCTTTCATGGCAGAAAAGAGGGGATCTGATGATAAAAAAAGTAGTGTGAAGTCCAGTAGTCGAGAAAAACAGAGTGAAGACACAAATACAGACTCGAAGGAGAGTGAGACTAAGAATGAGGTCAATGGGACCAATGAAGACAATAAATCTGAAGGTGACACTCAGTCCAATTAAAACTGATCTGATATGACCTCAGATCAGACAGAGGTAAGTGCATTATTTCAAACTTTGATTAGGGCTTTTTGTTACTGTTTAACAGTGCAGCGTAAGTATTCACAGATGAAGATGGAACTAAGTCAAGTAAGAAGACAAACTAAAGCACCTTCTGAAGGAAATGACAGTGTAGTCCTGCAAAACGTTTTGAGGTACATTGTTTTGTCTCAGCTATTTTGTAGCAGACTCATGCCCCCATTAGTGTGCCTCTTTGGGACATATTTGTAATATCGTCACCATAGAAAAGTTAATTATCCTTTTTTATTTTTAGGGATTTTGTTGTCGTTTTTTTAAAAAAAATTGAACTGGTTTTGTATTTAAGTCCATATTGTGTTGGTACATCAGCAGAAACTTTTGCTTAAATACTTAATATTTGAGGCACATGTTGGACTACTTTGTTTTCATATAAACTGCTAGTATTTCTTTGTCAAGGATGTTTCTAGTTTTTTTGCTTTATTGCCTTGCATTCTAATGCAGTTTGTTCTGTAACTCGAGAGCCAGTAGCATTGGATTGATGGAAGTGTAGGGTTTATGAATTATTGCAGCTGACTACCATACCTCACACAGCGTTGGTGTTGTGAGCGGCCCATGAAAAGCCAAATTAAAAATCAAGGATTCAGTCAAACTAAGCAGGTACTCATGCCAGGTACTCCTTTCTCTACCCACATCCATGTTTGAATGCTGTTGCCTGTAATCTTTAAGCTTACTGTTGTGTTTTTGATTTTGAAGCTAGTGAAAAGGACTTTTTGTGTATTGTGTGAATACTGTAAATCTGATGTTAACAGAATGGAATTTTCTTTCAACTGTGTGTAGGGATGCAGTGCTGCCCAGAATTAGATATCTTTAAAGAGTTTAAAATGCAATAAACACTACATAATATTCGCCTTGTTACTTTCAATGCAATTCAAGTCTTTAAGAGGTATGTGCTTAATATTTCCTACTGTGTAGGAGACTTTGCAGTCAGCCATAGCACAGAAGAGTGGAATGGCTGGTAACAGGCTTGTAAGGCAGATGTAAATGCAGAGAGAGATGCCACCAAATGATGGCAGTGTTGATGGCAGGAATGTATGCTGGAAACTATTTGTGGGAAATGAAGCAGCTAAGCAATAGGCAATTATGTATTGGAAGGATAACTTGAAGTTTTTTCCCCACTCCTGACATAGCTTTCTTACAGAAGGTCTTTAGTTGTATTCCTGAAATAAGGAACTAACAGTGGAGGTGACAGCTGATAAATGAGCTTCTTGCAATATAATTTGTTACTGTAGTTGCATTATGTATGCTAGGAACTCTTAAACATTTAATGTTGGTATTAAACCATTAATGCTACATCATTGCTTCTAATGCCAGTCATGTTCAATGGTGATGTTTTTGTAGAGTTAAGATGACAGCTAACAACTGGGCGAGTGTATAGGAATGGTAAACAAAATGCTCCTAATGCTGTCTAATCGTCTGTTCTCCCAAAATTTTGCATTATAGGACTACTGTGTGAAGAGTCTGCGAAGACAGTGGAAGACAGCTTAAACTGAAGATCTGCTTTTAAATGAGGTGAAAGAAAGCTGTAGTGGCATAGAAAAATATAAAGTTGAGTTAGATTTTTTTTTTTTATTAAATTTAATTCAGGACTGGTGTTTCTTCCCAGAGTTCAAAAAGATGTGTTGATAATAGCACATATGCTACTGAGAATATAAGTCCTGTATCTTTCTTTTTCTTTAAGACTTTTTAAGATAAGAAACCAACATAACCTGAACACATGGCTTGCTCAGTGTTTAATTGCAAGTTTTCATTCTTGGACTTTAAAACACAAGAATAAATGTTTAGTATTTGTGTGAATTGAACTAAAATGAATCCCATTTTTACAACTAAGCAATTCCTAGCTTCTTGATATACAAGAAATGGAAATAAAGTATCTTTGAATTTCTGTTAGAAATTTGTCTCTGTCATTGAACATTTAATATTAAATAAGCTTCTTTCCTAATAAATTTCTCATGTCTTCAAGCTTAGCTCATTAATTTGGATAGTTATTCTGTGCTGTTTGTGAGTTTGGGTTTGTTTGGTGCCATCAGGATTTCATTTCAGACTTACTTTTGCAACAGTTAGATGCTGTTGGGTTCAGTGTCTCCCCAGAAAGCGCCTTTTGCTGCAGTTGGTTAAGAAATTATAGAAATCTTGTAATAAAAATGACAATATTAACTGTTTATAAAACAGTTCAACTTCCACAGCACGTTTAGAGAGATGCCAGTGCTGAGGCTGGTGTTCAGACTGCTTCATATTTGCATTGTATTGGTTTGGGGTATTGATTAATAACCTTGTGCAGTTAGAACAGACACACAGGCAGGGAGATGTGCCTAATGCTTCCCTGTGAAGCTGCAGTGCTTCTTGTTGGAAAAGAACTGCAGCGTGTACTAGTCAGTGCTGTGGCTGTCAGGCAGTGAATTTACATTCTTTAAAAAGAGCATTATCTTTCCCATTAGTATTCAGGCCTTAACTGTGTATGTAACCAAAGTCAGACGTGGACAGAAGAGCATTGTAACTTGGGCTGATTTATTTGGCCTGTGTGTGGAAGTGCACTTGGGAGGAATCTGCATCTTGGTGCCTCTGGTCAGTAGTGCTGGGTTTTGATACCACATGCAGACAGCCACGTTTCTTTTTTGACTTTTACTGTTCTAAACCAGACACAGGGGCACAGGGGATGGAGACTGTGTGTGGTGGTGTTTTTGGGGAAAAAATAAAGTGGGAGCTAGTGAAATTTTAACTCAATTCTCACTGGAGACATTAGATGAACAGCCTCCTCCTTTTGAAACTTGTGAGACAGGACTCAGCCTCTTCCTGGATGTGTTACTTCTTTCAGTGGTGAAAATGTTTGTCTTCTACCTTCCACTGCAATTACTTGTTACAGGATTTGCATTTCCCCTTACTTTGCAAAAGTAAAAATGATAAAATGAGGAACCTTGTAGATTAGCCTGGGATTCAGATTCTCACATGTCTCAGAGTGGAGGCTTTAATGCTTTGAAGATGAAGGAACATTCTTTTTTGCAGAGCATAGGAAACACAGTGCCTTTCTGGCCTTCAGATTTGACTGTACAAACATCTCCACAGAGGTTAATCTTTGTGAGAAGTATCTTCAGAGCTTAAGCCCAGGATAAGTACCATCACAGATTTTCTAGAAATACTAGGCAGAAGGCAAGTAGCTGATTTCAGTAAGCACCTCTTACATGCTTTCTCCATACTGGTTTTGACAGCCTGACAGTCTTTATCAGGTGTTAAAGATGTACTGGCCTATGATTTTTCAAAGTTGCATTAAAATTGTAATTGTCCTGTCCACTCTAGAGTGATGCTCTTCACATCCTTCTACTCCCTACCCTGAAAAAGGAAGAGATCAAAGTAACTTGAAATGACTGATCCTTTATTATAAAGTGAAGAGTAGCAATGTCATTTCAATACAAGTTTGTAGTGCAAACAAAAGGCATCCTTGGAAGACCAGTAAGTTTTGTAAACTTAATCTCAGTTGTCATTCCAACAGTTCTTTGTTCAAAGAAAAAGCTCAACAAAAAACAGCTAACATAACTAGTGTGTCTTAGAGTTTATTAAACTGCATAAAACATACAAAAATACTTATTTGAATGCATAGATACACTGTTATTACAGTCAGATTATGAGTAGAGTTTAGGTCTTATCACTCAGTGGAAACTAGAGAAATAAAGCTTTTTAAACCAACTGCCATTTAGTAGAATGCTCAGTAATTAGTGGAGATAGTCTTTACACTGACTTCCTAAATAAAGGAACTGGAAACAAATTAGATACTCTTATTAATTTTGAGCCATTTAACCACTACTGTTTTTCAGAGTTATTGCACATAGTCTGAGCTAGCCTCCAAGCTATGCTGGAGAGATAAGTAACACAATTGTTAAAGTAGAACTTTCTTTCCTGCCTTACAAGAAAAACAAAGCAGGAACCTTAGTTAAGAAGTTTTACTTCATACTGTGCCACAGTCTTGAGCTTCCCAGGAGTTGAATCTGGCATTAAAGTAGCTCAGCTCCTGGCAGGAGAAAAGCCAGGATTGAGAATGGGAAATTAGCAGGGTTGAGGTGATGAGTGTGGAACCTGGAGGAAAGGATGATAATTATTTTGACTGAAGTAAGGAAGGATTTTAAGCCCAAGTAACTTGGTGAAATCCTGAGCCCAGAGTCAAGTTATCTCCTCTGCTGACAGAAGGGGTTTGTCTTTTCTTGGTGTGCAGCAGCTTGAGGGAATCTTCCAGGGTAAAGCAGGACACAGGGAGGGTGGCAGCCATGCTGCTTCTACCACAACATGATGCTGTCCTATTTATAGTTTGACTGTCAACATTGCAGTCCAGATCAGCAACAGTGTCCATCAGCTGTGCAGAAACTGCCTAGTGCAGCTTCATAAAGCAGAGATGGAAAGAAAATCAGTGATGTGGGGAGGGGGGAAGGAGGGGGGAGGGAGAAAAAGCAAATCCCTTGCCCCTCCACCCACCTCAGGACCCGTTTAAGGGTTTTGGTGCAAAGGGCAGCATTGTATTTTTTGGTAAAAAAGAAAACAGCCCCTAAAAGTGTAACCTCCCAGGCTGCCATGTTAATCAGGAAAAGCTTCAGGCTGTTTATACTCCAGCAATGCTGTGACTTAAGTATTTTAATCCACAGGTGAATTTTTTCATTACTGACTTGCTTAAATGCAAGTTAAACAGTCTGTAGCTTAACCAGAGTTGTGTTTTTTTCACTCCCCACGAAGAAGAGGGGAAAAAAAGAGTTGAAAGCACCTGGAGGCATTCAGCCCTTTCAGTACTCACCTGGCTATTACAAGGCTATGTAACAGTGACAGTAGACTGTGCAGGATGTAAAGTTACAAGTTAGTTACTTGCTCGTGGTGTTTTTCCCAGCTAGTGGCTCATAAAAGCAGTCTGTGTTCCTTCCAGCTGTGATCTCTCATGAGGACACTGCTGTGCTTCTTGCACAGCAGAAACAACCATTCCCCTTGGAACTGGTGTACGAGGGAGGGCCACAGAGAGCTGTCCTGTCTTGACAGTACTGACAGCTGGTGTGAGTAATGCACAGGCTCACACTGGTCAGAAAGTAAATAAAACCATGGACACAGATTGAGGGTCCTTCCCCATCTCAAACAAGGGCTTCTCCTGAAAGGGCACTTCTACTCAGTAGGAGCATTTATGAGAGGCTTTTGTATTTTTCGGTGGATCTACAATATTCTCACAGGGGAGATAAACATTTAAATACTGACATGCTTATTCCAGTTATTTTCAGCCCAGTACAAAGGTTTCTCCTGCCACTTCTGAGCAGTACCTCTAGACAACCCATCTTGGTGAGTGTTTGTGAGGGGCAAGAGATTAAGGATTTGCACATTCACATTTTTAGAGAGCAACTGTCCATTGTGTGTCTCTTTCATTTAATGAGGAAGTACACACAAAGACACACAATTTCCTGAATCCTTCCATAAGTCTTACTTGGTCAGAGTGGGTGTACTTAACAAAGTTTTTGTATCAATAATTGCCTCTTGTCCCCCTCACTGCCAGATACAACCAATAAACTTCCTTGAGATACACTGGAAATGTGATTTTACTGGACAAATGAGGTATCCCTTGCCTGAATACAGTATCAAGTAAAAAAAAACTAAAAACAAACAGGATATAAAATATAAAATATTAGTTAAAATAGTAACCCTAGTAATAAGTTAAGGTTTTACACACACATGAGTCGCTGCCTTCCAAAGGGCAGCAGATGTCACTGTCAGTGTTCTCATTGCAGGTGCAGCTCCCAGGGTCAGTAGGTCAGCTTGGATGCTCTGCTCTTGTAGCATGGCTGCTCCATCAGTGCAGCTGCAGTGTTACAGAAGGGAGAGCTGTCACTTCTCATAAGGACCAACTCCAGCTCTTGGAAGTCCTGGAGTCTGGCAACATCCTTGTCCTTGTAAGGAACAGACAGAACAACATTATTACTCCTAAACATAGCTGGTTGTTATTATTTTAAAAATAATACAGGAAGTAACAACCAAAATTCCAGGGATATCATCCCCAATAATAGCAATAAAGAATGAAAAAAAAATCCTACCAGCATATACACATTAACAGTGTAGCAGGTTTGCTTATTTGGTTTTTCTCCTCAAACTTTCTTCTTTAATCTCATTACTATTTGGCTGTATCTGTGCATGCCACTTAACCAAGAATTGTGACCACTTTGATTTACAGACCTCTGAAATACACATTTTTGGAACAGAAGCACAGTTTCATTAGTTAACATCATATCTTGTAAGTTGTTCATATGCCAATTTGTGGAGGTTTTTCCCCTTAACTGTTCATTTTTTTTAGGCAAGCAGACAGTGAAGTAGTACTTGGCAATTATGTTAAAAGCACCCTAAATGCACTGTTTCTGATACATTTTTTAAAGTCAAGCTGTAATAGTTCCATATGCTTTAGGAGCTAAAATACTCTGCCTATTTTGACAAGATTATTTTTAAACAAGTTACAATGAAATTTTAAGAAAGGTCCAGCATCCCTTTGAATCTGTCAGTTTAAATCAGTTTTTATTTAACAAAGGTGACATTTTGCCAATCTTTACAAAAGTACCTCCTCTGATGTCTGCAAAGTGAAAAATCAAGTTAATCTCTTGTTTCTGTTCTTACCTTTCTTAGAAGTGTATTGGGTAGTTTTCTGATCTTCTCTACTTGCTCTGGATTAACACCCAGCTCACAGCAGCTCACTCTGAGCAGATCTTGATAGGTCAGTTCTTGTCTGTCCAGTTCAATCTCAATGAAGTCATTGTCTCTCAGGTTCTGGACTCTGACCTTGAGTACAAGTTCTGACAGAGAAACAATTAAAAGGTTAATAATGGAAAAGACAACAAACTCAATCTAACATTTACAGTATTTACCATTATCTTCTGAATTCTGTTTTTTTTTAATACAGTCCCCATGATCTGAGAAATACTGTGCAGTTAAGCTTCCAGCAAAAATACACAGGAGAACCACGTTAAAGCTGTTGAACCGGATCCACCCAGTCACAAAGTTGAGTTGTTACCAAACTACCAGAGCTGCATTTGATGCAAATGTAGTGCAGAATTTAAATGTTCATGTTACATGGACTGATCTTACCATTGTTTTGCAAAGTATTACCATGGTTAAAATACAGTATAACAGACATTTATGTAACTGAGCAGAAGAAAATTCAGGGCACTTTCGGCCACAGAATTCAACATCTCTGCCTCTACTCCACTAGACTCTGAAGTGAAATGATTACTTCATTGTTGACGCAGTAACAGAAGTAGGAGACACGGCACCCCTTTACCTTGCACGTTATACGGGAATGTTCCAGCGAAGAAGCAGGGCTGGAAGGCGGGCGCAGGGCTGCAGGGGGAGCTGTCCGGCTGCAGAGGCAGGGCCTGGCCGGGTGCTCCTGCGGAGCAGAGCCCCAGGCTGGGGGCCGTGGCCAGGGGGCAGCCGGGGCCGGAGGGCAGCGCTGGGCTGGCGCAGGCTGAGGCTGCAGCCACGGCGGGCCTTGGGGGAGGCCTGGCTGCTGCACCCGCTGCTGGGAACGTCTGCCCGCTGCTGCATGACGTGGGTATGCAGATGCTTTCAGCCTGACTTGCTGATGGACAAGGGCTAGTTTCACTCTGGGAAGCAGAAGAGATGGGAGCACTTTCATTCTGGGATTCTGCCAAGCTGCCTGGAATGCTTTCTTCCGTATTAATGTTAGGGAATGGGTTGGCCAAGTAGTTTGCAACAGTGGATAAATTTAAATCCTTCACTCCTTGACATTCAGTTTGTTCCTCTATTGATGAAGTTCAAAAATGAAGGGTAGGGGATGGAGAGAGAAAAAAATCCATCATGTTACTGAATAGATCTTTCTAGTTTTGAATATAGTTACTTTTCCTATTGTGTCTTGAAACTACATCACATTCCAAGATCATCAAAGAATGACACTAATGTTCCAGAAGCATGTAACGCTTGGAGACCAGTAGCTGTAAAGTGAAAGAAAAACCTATAAATACCTTTAGTATATTCTGTTTTTTAAAAACAAAGTGAGGGGCAAAAATAACCTTTGAAAGACACATAATTTCTAGCAGTGTTGTTCCAGGGCTTTCAAAGTAATTGCATGACCAGTAGTCCTTTATTGAATCTAATTTTAAAATGCTCTTAATAGCACTGCTGTAAATAGTTTATTATGACCTAGGCCAGCAAATTTAACCCATTATTTCTTCAAGGAAGTGACTACTTGCTGTACTGTCCAAACAAACTCAACTCCTTCATGAAAGCACTGCAGCAAGTGACATTCCCGCCTAAGGATTACAGAATATAAATAGTGATGTCAAAGCAGTTCAGAAAGATCTGCTCAATGATACCACACTCCCAGAATAAAAATTAGAAGGTAAGTGATATGTGTTTATTCCCCAGGAAACACATGAAAGCTTAACAGAAAAATAAAATGACTAGGAACAGAGTTCATCTACATGTGCTTGACAGTTTAGATGTTAAAAACAGGTGAATCGTTTGCTACAAACTAAGCCCACACCTCACCCAAAAGAAACCTAAAGCATCGTGTAGGAACATGCCATTCCCTCAGGCTTAACTGTTTGAACCTGAGTCAGGATTTAGCTGCAACCTTGTGAAGGATAACCCTGCGTTGTTGATGTAAGGGCAGATCAGTGTAGAGAGCAATTTAAGTGCAATTGCAGAAGACCTCACATTTCCAAAGGTAAAGCACCTTAGAATTTTAATCTGGAGCCTGGTACCTAGATGCTGTTCAGGAATGTCACACACATCTAACTGGGTTTGCTGTGCATGTGAAAAGTGTAAGATGGCAGAATTACAGGGCAAAAAATTAACGATACCAGCAAGTCACACTATAACAAGGTGCTCAGAAGGCAGAACTTCCTGAGTGATAAAACTGTTTTGAGGGGATTTGTAGTATTGATCATGGTCAGACCACAGCAAATTGTACAATTGTGAAAGCCCCCATTTACAGCTTGCATGCCAGCTATTAATGATAGATAGCAAACAGGAGTGTAGCAGCACACTTGCCAAAGCTTTCCACACTTCTACTTCTTGGTGACACAGCTCAGAACACAAAGCCTTCCTACCTGAAATACCCACATCTATTTGGTCAAATACGAATTCTGGTTGTAAATCAGAGCTATCTAATGAGATACAATGGTCCTAGCCAAGGTTTTCCCAATTACTGCTTCAGATAAAATCACTAAAAACATTTTAGTGTTTACACCAAAAATTCTAATGACTTTTAAAATGGGAAAGGTACCTCCCAAAATCTTGCGGATGTCTGGTTTCGACGTTAGCTGCGCCGCCAGCTCTCCCTTAGCAGTGAGGATCTGCTTGTCTGCGCCAGCCTCCAGCAGGCAGGACACCACTTGGGCATGGTTCCGCTTACAGGCCCAGTGCAGGCACGTCCTGCGGGAAGGAGCACAGGGAAGGATTCATCAGCAACCCCGACTTTGCATAGAGTGATAACTGGGAATAAAGTTTCCTTCATTGCAGCACTTTCTAAAGTTCTGAATCTGTAAGTTTTGCAGGGCAGGGCCCTCCTTTGCCTTGCAGAGGGCCTCCCAGTGCTGTCCCACACAGGCGACTGGACGGGGACCTTGTGCAAGCACGCAGTGACAGCTGAAAGGAGGGCGACCTGCTTTTATCGTAATCCTCTTCAGCAGCAAATCTCCCATCCTCCCGAGATTACCTTTTCTGTATTTGCAAATGGAAAAGTAGGAAACACAACAGTAAGCGACTCCCAGAGCAGCCCCCTCCCTCCGCGCCTGCTGCTGAGCTGGGGGCAGCCCCGAGCCCGAGAATTCCGAACCCCGCCGCGGAGAAGGGCAGCGGGAAGCGCCGGGCCCCGCCGCGGCGCAGCCCGCCCCTGGTGCCCGCACGCCGGGAGCCGCCGCCCCTCACCAGCCATCGATCTCGTTGCGGGAGTCGATGTCCGCCCCCGCGCCCAGCAGCCGCCGCACCTCCGCCACGTCCCCCAGCGCCGCCGCCTCCCGCAGCCGCTCCTGCAGCTCCCGCGCCTCCGCCGCCCCGCTCATGGCCGGGGCCGCCCGGCCCCTCCCCGCCGCTCCGCAGCCGCCGGGCGGCGCCGCGCCCTTCCCGCCCGCCGCGCCCTCACGGCCGCCGCCATCTCGGGCGCTGCTCCCGCCGGCGGCGGCCTCGGCCCGCAGCTCCGTGTCCCGTGCCGGGCTCCTGTGAAAAACGCCAAGCACCTGGTTTTTAAAATTGTAAAAGTTTAATAATAATACAATTAGAGTAATAAAGTTTAGAGTTAGGACAATTACAAGACAATAAAAAGCAAAGAATTACGGACACCAGGATGCTCTCGGACACCGAGTCACGAAAAGCATGACTTGTGAACAAAGGAATAACCTTAAAACAATACACTTGTTGCATATTCATACATCCTTCATGGTTATGCATACATTCTATTCTAAACAAAAAACTCTGTCTGTTATATGTCACCTGTTTCCTCTAACCCCCCTGGTGTGTTTGAGTCTGAGCAAGGGCTGAAGAAATTTGCTTCTTCTGATAAGAAGCCATAAATCCCTCTCCTTTGGAAGATTTAGGTGTTCCTCAAAGCGAGTATCTCATTCCTAAAAAAAAAAAAACCTTCCCCCACATACATAGTCTCCATTTTAACATTATGTTGTAACCTAAAACTACATTTAACACACTACGTTAGAGAATTAATACAGCATAACTTTCTAACATTACACATATAATATTAATTTTAATATTTGCAAAAAGCCAATCATAAAATATGCATTTTTCACAGCTCCTCAGCACGAGAGGGATAGGGAGCTGCGGACAGGGCCCAGCGAAGGGCACAAAGATGATGAGGGGTCTGGAGCATCTCTCTCATGCACAGACATTGTGCGAGCTGGGCCTGTTTGGTCTGGAGAAGACTGAGGGGGGATCTCATCAGTGCATTTCAGTATATCCAAGGAGTCGGAGGATGCTGTCAGACTCTTTTCATTGGTGTCCAGCGACAGGACGAGGAGCAATGAGCATAAACTAAAACACAAAATGTTCCAGCTCAACACTAGGAAGAGCTCCTGTGCATTAAGGGTGGTAGAGCTCTGGAAGAGCTGCCCAGGAAGGCTGTGTAGTCTCCTTCTCTGGAGACATTCCGAATGCAGCTGGACACATTTCTGTGTCACCTCCTCCAGATGAAGCTGCCATAGCAGGGGTTGGACTGGATGATCTCCAGAGCTGCTTTCCAACCCCAATGATTCTGTGATTCTGAGGGTCCCCCCAACCTCAGACACTGAGATGGGGGCCTGGACCGGGTAAAAATCCAAGACTGGATTGTTTCCTCTGATGAGTTCATCCTGCCTTCCCCTGACATCCTGAGCCCCATGTCAGGGCTTGAGGGGAGAGAGCTCCTGGGAAGAGGGAAAAAGCTGCAGGTAAAAACTGCCTGCTGGCAAAAGCACTTTACAGAATTATCTAGGTTGGAAAAATCCTCATGGTCTTTGAGTCGAACCCATCATCTATCACAGTGGTCTTGCCCTTTTTGGGGTGTTTTTTAACCAGCAGCTTGGCTCCTGCCTTCGAGCTGTGAGGCTGCCATGGGCTGGGAAAGGACCACAAGGATGGGTTCAAATCCACGGCTTTCCCCATACACTTCCAGCCCTGGCACCCCCAGTTCCCAGCCCTTCCCTCTCCAGTGTGTTGCTCACATTCGTAATTAAATCACTGTGGCATGTGTTGGGGAGCTCATTGAACTCCAGGCTTTTTGTTTTGTCATCAGTGTCTGCCACCTAGGAGCAATTTTCACTAAGATTTTTTTTTTCTTTGCCTCTCTTTTATTGCTTACTTTTCTTATCAGTGATATTATTTTAACCTACCATTTAATTTAGGTCTTGTGTTGCTGTTGCTTTGCTCTACTGTTCCTTCTCTGGTAGTTAAGGCCATTAGGTGAAGATGATGCCTTCAGCATTACCATCCAAGCAGTTCCTGAATATCTCTCCATATAAATGAACCTTCAAAGCACAAATATCCATCTTCCTTTTAATCAGTCAGGCTAGGCAGAGGCCCAGAGGCCAAATGTTTCTCTAAGAGAGATGCAACCCTGCAAACCACCCTCATGAAAGCAGGAGGGAGAAGCAAGCAGTGACATTTTTAACTACTGTGGCAAAGGTTACACAGTGACTCAGTGGCAAGTTTTTCACACCAGATCACATGATGTTGATCCCATGCAAGAGACTGAACAAAAATTTTGCCCAGCTGCTACCAAAAGACTCAACAAATGTATGAAAAACAACTGGTTTTGGAGAATGGTTTGTAAACAAGATTTACCTGATGACAACTGCAAATTAAAACCATAGAGACCTGGAAGACCAGCGCTCAACTGGACACTGCTGTGACCTGAATATTACTGTTTTAACTAATTTGTTTTTTCAGTAAAGGCATCTTAAATGATCACTCTTTAACCCGCAATCTCTTTTGTCTTTTTTTTCAGTGTCTATGCCATAAAGCCATAAAACAAAGACAAGGCACAAACAAATGGAGACCTAGTGATACATTCTAGGAAGCAGAGTCCCCTCTTGCACACCGTGAAAGCTCTAAATCCCGATTATTTACATCTGAAAAAATACAATAGGATTAGTGGCAAAAGAGCTTTTTCCAAAGTAATGCAAGACAACTTTTAGATGGATGGGGAAAATCTACTGAGGAGGTGAGTGCAGGGACAGGCCTAAAACTAGGAACACCACTCCTGTGGTGTTCTCCAGTGCCACTGCCACTAGATGTCACAGTGGAACAGCAAGAGGAACCTGGAGTGTGGCTTTGTGCTTCTTGCTGTAATTGTGAAATGCCTTTGAATTTGTCTTGGCACATCCATAGTGTCTCCATACAGCTTTGATCCTGCAGATTTCAAAGCTCCATGTGGTGCAAAGGGACATTATGCAACATTTCCACACAAGTGCAGGGAAACCCAGTGCGGGGAGCTGCGGGGGTTATGGGCTTTTTTCTTTTCTTTTTTTTTTTTTTCCCTCTACTTGAGCTCCTCTCCCAAAGCCATGCAGGGCTTTTAAGGACTCTAAGCCAGTGGTGATGCACTGAGATGCTCTCTCTCACGCTCTCTTGGGATGAGTATCCTACTCTGTTGCACCTGTGCCAAGCCTTGTTAAATGGAGCTTGGGTTCACCATTGCTTAGTTACACAATGTACTTCTCCCTGGAGTCATGAGATCTCCTCCTGCAAGGAAGGCTGTGTGCAAGAGGATTAGCAGTGAGCTCCCTTGACTCAAACCTCCCC
Source organism: Chloebia gouldiae (assembly GCA_003676055.1). Classification (NCBI taxonomy): domain Eukaryota; kingdom Metazoa; phylum Chordata; class Aves; order Passeriformes; family Passeridae; genus Chloebia; species Chloebia gouldiae. The sequence continues at coordinate 3,397,908 of QUSF01000033.1, read as the reverse complement.
ACCGCCGCTGTGCCCCACACATGGAGCCTCAGACCCCCTCGTACTCGTGTGTCCCCTCCCCGCTTGCTGGCACTGGTGTCGCACTCAGCAGCTCCCAGCAGAGCCAAGAACTTGTTTTTCCCCTGCTCCTTTCCCATATGATAGCTGGGTTTGTGCCTATGCAGGGCACACACACACACACCTCCCTGCCAAGAGCAGGAGGGCCAGCGGGGTCTGCAGGCATGGGGCAGGTGCCAGCTGAGTGCTGGTCATCGCCTTTGGAAGCTGCTGGGAATTGCACATGGTGCTCATGGCTGGAGCAGCCACTTTGCCTCCCAGATGTTAAATTACCTTGGCCTTCAGTGGGAACATGCTGAGCTCTGAGCCTGTGTTTGGAGCCCAGGTCGGTGTTGTTTTGTTTTCTTTGTGATTTACAGGTGCTCAGTGCTCCTTGTTCCCCAGCCTTGGGCACAGCCCTGAGCCTGTGGCTTTGCCTGGCAGAGCCAGCACCTCGCTATCACAGCCTTGCAGTGACCACAGGGGAGGCTTGGGCCACTCTTTGTTCCCCCAGCAAGTTTTCCAGGTTTTGTTGGTTATGTGTTAATTTATGTCTTTACGCAAGCTTCTGACTGTGCCTGATCCTCTGGATTCGTTTTTTTTTCTGCTTTTTTATATTTTTTTTATTGGAGAAACCATGGTCCACTTGTTTGCTATTTGCTCCTGATTTTTTTAAGGCTTATGAAGATTTTTATTCCCTTTGCATTTCAGGTTTCATTCCCCACATAACTCAATTCCTCCTATTAAACCAACTTCTCAGTCACTGAAAGTTATGATTAAACATATTTTTAAAGGCTTAGTTCCCAGTTACACAGTGATACTGACAGCTGTACAATCATCTTTGAAACACTTGGTCCCCACCCAACCCCACCAAAATAATGTTTCTGGCAATTTAAACCAACACTGCGGTTGCGGACACAACTGCAGTTGTGTGAGAAATAAGATTTAGGTTCAGAAAACTTAAATATGATACTTAATGCCCACTCACAGATTTACCTGTTTACCTGTTATCTGATTAAGGCTCAGGCCAATGGAAGGATTGGCAGAGAATAAAGATTAAATTAAAAGTCAAGCCCAATATTCATTTAGATTGAAGCTAATCTATGCTGCTCACACTGGGCCTTTCAATGAGTTTGAAGGCAGAGGAGACAATTTCAAAGGAGGAAGTCAAAGTCACACGGGAGAAGCAGTTTATGCTATACCAGTTTTTGTGCTCACCCCATGGAAGCCCCCTCTGAGCATCTGTAGGTGAATTAAGTTAAATTTAAACCTCCACATTATCAAATCTGAGCCTGTGTCACCCAACACTCCCTTCATGTCCATGGGGAAAACATGTAGCACAGAGGCAGATGCATCTCCTCCCAGGGCAAGGGTCTAAAATAGCACAGCCAAATCAACCTCTGGAGATGCCCCTTGTGTTCTACCCCCTGCCAAAGGATCCAAAGAGAATGGGCTTTGAACCAAAAAATTTCCAGTTGCTTAGTGCCAGGCAAGATGAGGACCTGAGGCAGGGTGGATAGGGCTCTACTCAAGAATAGTTCCTCTATTTTTGATGAGATAAAAAAATTCCTTCCAGTAAATTCCAGAACTGCAGAGAACATCATCTTTCTTTTGACCATAAATTATAGCTTTTTCACTGAACCACCTGGAAGGAATTGCTACACTGAGAGTGGTACAGAGGACTGGGATTCAGGACAGGTTTTAGCACCCTGGAGCATCCCTGAATTTCAGTGCTACCAGCTATCTCATGGATTTTCAGCCCTGCTGAGCATCCTGCAGGGGCTCAAAGGGAGCTGAGTACCTAAAGAGGGACATTTAAGCAGGTGTGAGCACACACTCATGCACACAGCTGCACATGCCTGCAGCACAGAGTGAAATTTGACAGGAAGAGTTTGGAAAATGGCATTTATATTTGGGGGAATGGTGATCTGCAAAGGAAAGATGTGCTCAGGGAGCCAAATGCCTTTAGAAATCGGGCATGGTGTGCGGCTGATTTTTTTTTTTTCCCCAGTTGTTAATTTAACCTTATTTCTGTTTGTAGAACAAATAAATAAGTTCTGAACAAACAAATCATGGACCTGGAACCTGAGAGGTGTGGTACATCAGCTCAGGGACTTGTGGTTAAGAAGTCCAATAGATTTTGATAACAACTGGAAATTGTTCAGTGGACTAGTGCCTAAAGCCATTTTGGCTTCCAATAATGACAAGCCTGAGCTGCAGTGTCATGGGGCCAGATTTCTCCCCCTGAGGATGGTTGTTGCTTGTGTTGGGGTTGTAGCAGTGTCTCCAGGTGTTAGCCCAATTCTTTCTGAGCTCAGAGACATCCTAACCTGGAAAACTGTGCAGAAGAGGGACTGCCTTTGCTTTTTTTCCAGATTTTTGGCTGCATTCCTCTCTGCCCATGTAGTCCCTCCCTTTGCTGTACTGATCCATGAAACACATTCATCCTGGGGATAAGGGGCAAATGTAACTAATTGTCTGAATCCTGCACAGAGCCATATCCTGTCTAGGCATTTGGAGTCAAAAGGCTTCTGTGGGTCTTCATCTCCTTCAGCAGGAGCTGCCTCCTATGGAAAGTTCACAAGATGACAGAGATGTTTCACTTGCATGCCTGAGAAAAAAAATCTGTTTTGCTAAGACAAGATATACATTTATTTCTCCAGAGCTCTTTTCTGTAGAAGAAGCTGGCCTCATGCAGAAGATCAGATGAAGGTGTTTGGATTCTCCTTAGGCTATGTTTTGTCCATCAAGGAGAAAGACCTCAGTGCAAATCATAACTGGTTACCCCAAGGGGCTGTGCCCTGTGCATCCCACAGCCAGTCAGTTTGGAACTCTCCATTGACTTGGCCAGACTTTCAACCAGGCACTATACAATTCATCAGAGTAATTAGCAAAGCTGTAACTAAAGTGGTCTCCATGGAGATTGACAGCATCACCTCCCAGCTGGTACATTCTCTGCCTCCTATTCTAAATTTGTTCTCGCTGTTTCCCTGGCTCTAATCCATAAGGTTAGTGAAATCTTCCAACATTTGCGACACATTACAGCAGTGGAAAGAGGGACAAAGGTGTCTGGGAGGGGGCTGAGAAAGAAAGAATCTGGTTGGTGCCTCAAGGAAAGCAACAGAAACTGTTCAGACATATATAGCCAGAGTTTTGAGAATGGGATTAGGCAGAACAGCACCTCTGCCTGCCTGTCACTTGCAAATTCTTGCTAATACTTTAGGAGCTTATTGGAGGTCAGCACCAAACACCCAAACAGACTAATCTGTATTATAGACACATAATCAAAGTCACAAGGTTTTACATAATATATATCAGTGACACAAGAAGTGTTTGTTTGAATAAATTTGTCATCAAGATTAGTGGCCATGAAAGCCTCTACTGTGCACTAACCTGGTTTTTATGGTCATGGGTACACCAGATTCCTCAGACAAATCAAAAGGGAGCTGAGAAAGTACACACACACACACACACACACATATATATATATATGTACACACACATGTCCTTAAACAATTACAGTATTAGGTTTCTGACCATGGCAAAGTTTAAAAAATAAAATGTGTGTGTGTTTGAATTAGAAAGGGCTGTGCTTAAAACTTCAGTTTAAGAGACATGAACAAATGGCTGGAGATACAATTTTGCATTTACCATTTTTCCCCAATGGTTTTTCAGTTGCAGTAAATCCCACCTCACACTCACACATGGTTCTGAGAGAATGGCAAGAAGTTGAGGTTTCAAAGATAAATTGATGTCACTTGACCTACTTGAGAGCTTTACAGTCTCCTTCTGGGAGGTGGAAGCTGTAGTGCATAGAGCAAGTGCTCTGGGCTCACAGAAGTCAGTGGCAAAGACAGGAAACGTTCCTGTGGAGATCATTTCAAACTGAGAAATCTGACTGACTTCAAAAGAAAATTAGTTAATGGAAATATTTGGAAATGTATAGAAAAATCAAATTTTCCACTCTCACAGAGCTTTTTAAGTATGATGTTACAAAACATAAATGTGTAAAATTATGAAAGAAAAAACACCCCTTCCCAGGAAAAAAAAAAAAAAAAGGAGAAAAAGGAGAATAATAATTCAAGACCATTTTCACTGGGCTGGGAAGAGACAGAGCCACAGCTCATGCCACATTGTAAAGATTTTCCAGGCATTTTGACCAGCTTGTTCTCCTGGCTGATGCACAGCAAAGCCAAAGTTCTTGTGAGAGTACCCCACATTCTGCTGCCCCAGTGCAGGAGTTCACCCCGCCAAACTGAAGTGCTTCCATGGGAATCCCATTGCCCTAAATTCCCCCACAGTCAATGAGGAGAGAGCAAGAGTGATGCCAGCCAGACATCTGCAGAAGTTGAGTTCAAAACTTGGGAGGGCTGAATCAGCCTCTAAATTTGCCACAATTCACATGCTGCTACCATGTGAACCCAGGGCTAAAAGCACTCTGGCGGGTTTTCCAGAGCTCCTGAAAGCTCCTTTGTGGAAGCAGAGCTGACTGAACTGCCATTCAGGTCAGGAAAAATCAAGCCCTGGATGGGATTTCCAAGAGTACTTGGCTGTAACCTCACCCCGTTCCCCTTTGAAGTCACCAGAATATTTACATCGACTTCAACTGAGAAAAATCAGGCCATTACAGAGCATGTGAAACACTCACCACTAATGATGCTCTGGTTCCTTTGTACCCCCCAGCTCAAAGGTCTGCTGTGTCTGTCATTAAACACAGTCCCAGCAATTGGTGAGACAGAGCACTGAACCCAACATGCTGGCCCTAAAGGCACAGGGAAGTTGTGAGGATTAAACCACGTGAATCTGTTAAATTTAGGATCGCTCTGCCAGCCACCACTGTGTCAGACAGGAGCCATAATCTCCAAAACTGCCATGGAAAGAGAGTCCTGCATCTCAGCAGATCCTGCTATGCTGTGGGCTGCAGCTGGACTCTGAAAAAAAAAATATCAAAATAAGAATGTATGTTGAATTAGCTGGAATCAAAAAGAGCAACAGCATAAAAAGCTGTTAAATGGAGACAAACATACCATTGCCAGGGCAGAAATTATGGGCTAGCTGCTCGAAAGATCAATAAAAGTGGGTCATCACTGGTTTGCAGACATCACTCGCACCTCCAGCCTATATTCAGATGTGCTGCTGAATTATGCCAGGAGAAGAGCACCTTTACAAACCACAGCTGCACTCTGGCTCCTTTGGGCACTTCCAGTAAGGGCATCAGTGGCCCCAAAGAGCTCCTCTATCTCCTTCTGTTTGCCACTGCCTGGGTCCAACCAGTGCAGACCGTGTGATGCCTTGCATCTGGTGGCACACAGGGCAAACTAAAATAAAATAGTTCCCCTCTTGGAAAGACTCTTAATGTGCCCAGCTTAGAAGGCAGAGACTGCTCCTGGCAGAGGTCACCCTCTGGGCACAGGCAGAGGATGTGCTGTGTGACAGCCAGGGCTGCTAACGGCCAGCAAAGCCAACCCAGGGCAATAACTCTTCAGTTAAAAAGGAATTTTGTCCTCATTTAGATTTAAATTCCAAAAAGACAGAATTGTTGCTAAAGGGATTTCACGGTATCTGCAGAAATGGAAATAGTTCCATTTTGTGAAAATTAACTTGTTTATAGTGAAGTTTTGGATACCAAACCCTCTGAGGAGCTCTGGAACTTCCACCTTGTCTGGAAGCAGCCAACACTCATTACCTGATGAAAACCCCAGTCAATGGGAACTGCTCTGCATCTCCTGGAGAGGCTCCCAGCCACAGGGAGGGTTCCAAACTTCCACAGATTCAGGGGATTGGTAAAGTCTCTCTATGGAGCACAAAATCACGCAAATATGCAGCAGTTTAATCTCACCTCACAAACTCTTCTCCACTGAAAGGTTCACAAGCCTTCTAAAAAAAAGATCAGCTCCTAGTGACAAAGAGATGGCTCCTTCATGCTAAAGTCACAGGGAATTAAGGCTTGGGGTTAAATTAAATTAGTACAGCAGGTTAAAATCTTACTGTTTATATAAATTGAATCACATCACAAACAAAAGCAATGTGACTTTTCTATACTGAACCTGTATTTTGAGAAGGAAATGGAGTCCATGGGATTGGCAGCAGAGTCTTGGGACTCCAAACTTTTGTGGCTGTTGCCGTGTGATACTCAGCAAGTGATTTCCTCCCAGCTTTAAATTCCTGAAAGTAAATATAAGGGAGGTTAAATTAGGGTCATTTGTAGACTGAAGTGAATCTGTGCGATGGGTTCAGTAATATTCATTAGTTCTACATAGGGACTAAATTAACTTATGTTCCTGGAGAAACACCACTGGGTGTGGTGAAAGATGTGCTGAGCATTCGGCCTGAGCATAGGCCAGGCCTGCACCTCACTTTTATTCTCAGCTTTGCTTCACACCGAGCTGGAACCAAGCAGAACAACTGAAAGTCATAAAGAACAACAACAAATATACCAGTTCAATCCCGAGGATTTTATGCTATGGCTCACACAGCCACAGCAGTGCTGCAAGCCATGGGAACATCTCCATGGGAACATCTCCATCTCCACAAAACCACGGCTTTGGTGCCAGTTCCCTCAAGTGCTGTTATTCAAGCTTGCCATAAAACTAATTATGAACTCCTAAAACCTGCAACAAAACCAGGTGCTCAAGCCTCCCTGCTGCAGCCGTGTGTCCCTGGTGTCTGTACTTGCCATGCTCAGCAGGTGACAGGACCTGCTCCAGCCTGAACCTCAGGTGGCTGAGAGGGCCTAACACAGAAAGTGCTGGCCCTGCACTGGTGGCACTGTGGCTGTGTTTTCTATTTCTTGGTATTCCAGGTTGCATTACAGACCTCAGATTTCCCTAACTCAAAGCTTAATTGATGGAGCAGGTCTCTCTCAGCATTGACAGTGACAGACAACAGAGCTGGAAGGGACTTAAGTGATTTAGATCATCCTCCTCTAAGGCAGGATGAACCCATTCCCAACATTTCATCTTTGCAATCTTGGAATCCAAAGGTACCAACATGACCTCTCCAAATTATCTATGGAATATCTTAGGCTTTGTCTCTGAAACAGAGACAGAAGGAGATGGGCTGGTGAGAGACTAGCTTCTGAGCTCAGCTTTTCCCCTTATCTCTTTGATAACAGATATCTCATTGATTATCTTCCTTTGTATCCTTGGTGCCTCTTGCTGTGCTGTTTCAGACAGAATAAACCAAACAATAATGAACCATCATCAAACTGGCAATTGCTTCCTGCCCAGCTTACGTTAGCAGAGAAAGAGAAAGCAAGTGATGATTAGTCGTATGTCTGCACTCAAAGATAAAACCCCTGAGCAGAAGCCATCTGCTGAGGCATAAAATAATAATTCTGGCACTAGCCCTGTCTGAGTGCAGTGCCATCAGCTCTTCCCAAAACACAATGCAACACAGGCCTAATGCTGAGTTCTAGCAGGTGGCCCATAACCCTGTAATAAACTCCCTGACATTATTGATTTCCCTCCCCAAACTGAGCCCTTTTTTGTAACCACATTAACTCCTGCTTACCGAGCAGCTGCACATGAGGCAGTGTGCACATCAACAGCAGCTCCTTTCAGTGGTCAGTCACCATACCAAACATGCCCACTGAGCCTTCCCTGCTCTCTGGGATCTACTCAGATATATTATTTCAGAAGTCAAAACCAGGACTTGTTAGTTCAGGATGCTTACAGGGAGATTTCTATCTTAACTTGGGGAAAACTGAAATATGCCTCTGCTACTAATTATGCATATAAAGAGTGCTGAAATAGGACCCAGACAGGCTGTTCCCATTGTACACTTTCAGCCCAAATCTGCCTGGCCTGTGTGCATGTGTTCCCAAAGCAGGTGGCCAGCACAGCAGCCTTTGCCTGTGCTTTGATGTTCAGAGGTACATCTCATGCTGCCAAAAATCCTCCTCGCTCAGCCAACCATCCAGCCAGCAGGAGACGTGTGGTCTTCTGAGGGCTGTGGAAAGGCATCCAAGGTGGGATCCCTGGCCATCCACTTAGAAGGTCGTGCTGAGGTTCAGGATATCACTCAGAGGGGAAGGTTTGACTCTTTGCAGTCCGAAGCAAGATAAAGCTGAGGTCCCAAGGCATTATCTGTATTTCTCTGTGGAAGCAATGTTCCTGCTTGAGACAAGCCGTTGGCAGCTGTGCACCAAAAGGGATCTGGCAGTGACATTCCCTTTTAAATGTCTGGCTATCAGCTTTAAGTGCAATAAGCTTTACATACAGCCTGTTATGTAACATACAGTTGTTATTGTCTAAATGAAAGAGTTTTTTTTTTAGAGTACAGGCATCATATTTTCAGCTGTGCATGGACAAGGAGCCACCTACAACGGGTGCATGGTGATGGGGAAGAAGAGCGTGTCCTTGGAGCAGCCTGTGTGACCAGGGTCCCTGTGGGAAGGGCAGATTTGGGTGTCCCAGGGCAGATTTGGAAGAAGGGGCTGATTGATGCTGTGGCCAGTGCAGGGAGTTGGCACCAGGCCCTGCTGTCACCAGCTGTCCTGTGAGAGGAGGAGGAAGGTGGCCTCAAAGACCAGACAGCATCCTTTTTTTATGCTGCTCTCAAAGGCAGAGCAGGTCCAGCATCCAGCCTTCACCTCTGGCCTTAATCTGCAGCATAAACTGGGGGCATCCCAGGCAGGAGCCCTCGGGTAGGCAGCAAAGTGCCACAGGCAATGGAGCCACAGCCTGTCTGGAGAGGGGGTAGCTCGTGTTTGTGCTGGCAAACTCGACTGCCAGTGGCAGTGGGCCCAGGGAGCACGAGAGGCTGGGGCTGGGAGGGCCCCAGTGCTGAGGGAGAGATCAATGGGAGTTGGAGCTTTAACATCGCAGGGTGACAGCTCCTGCCAAGAGCCTTCCACAATAAAACCAGCAAATGAATCCACCCTCTGCTGAGTAACTCCAGATGAGGACTGCTGGCCTAGTAAATCTGATCAACAGTTTGCTGCTCCTTTAGCAGTGGCTTAAGGGAAAATACCCAAATAAAATGATGTTTTTCTGTGCACCAGAGAATCCTGTTTCTATCCTCAGTTAAAAGGTGTCACACCACACACTCAGTCAACACTTGGCACAGAAGAGGAGGGCAAGAAAAAGGACAAAGAAACTATAATTTACAAAAAACCCAACAAGAGTTAAGCCAGTCCTAGATTAAGAACCCTAACCAGGACCTTGGGCACCCAAGACAGCTTTTCAGGACTGAGGCTGGTCACACACCAATGTCTCCACTGCTGGGAGCAGACCCAGGATGCTGCTTTGTGCCATCAGGGCTCAGGTTTGTCCATCTAAGATCCAGAGAAGTTCATCCCAGTTCCCTATCCAGCAGCTTCATTCCCGCATCTTGATCAGAAAGGGGGATTTTGGGGTAGTTAATAGGGTTGCTTCTAAGGCTTGATCTCTTTTGGGAAGATCTTTATCACATCAATATCTGACACGGCTGAGATAAGTCATAAAATCAGCTTTCACAATGTATTTCTTCATGGAAATGGAGAATGGGGATTATTTTATTGCTTTTATTAAAGAAAAAAATGGACATGCTTTATACACGAGGAGGAACAGAAAAACTGGGCCCGGGGACCTTGACAGAGACCCCAGTTCACAACTGGCACTAGCTGGTGTTGTTCTGGAGTGCCCAGTCAGATCCACTGAGGGCACTGGAGTTAAATTAAAACAGGCAAGTAAACAGCCCTTGGGGAAACCCAGGAGACAGTGAGTGCATTAGTCAGAGCTTGGCTGTCCATGCTGGGACAATCAGGGTCCCTGCTGTCCCTGAGCCAACCTGGGGCAGCCTGTGCAGTGGTTTCCCTCCAGGATGTGCTCCCCAGGCTGGGTAACAGCATCACTGCGATGTCCTGGCAGGAACAGAGCAGCTGTCAAGGGTTGTTTGGACCCCTCACTGCTTCTCTGGCCTTCTGGAGCTGTCTGCCCACATTCACAGGGAGATTTATGGCAATGTTTTCCTCTCTCCTGGCTGAGCTGAAGTGGCCAAGGGACTGATCCAGGAACATGATCCCTCAGAGCTGAAAGCAGAAAGCTGCAATGGGACTTACCTGTCACTGGAGAATATCCCTGTGGGTGGAGAAGGACATAGCAAAGCAGAAGGCTGCTCTGCCTGTCTGATGCAAACCACTATCTCATTTTTTAGAGCCCCACTCTGTTCCCCCACAGCTGAAATATGTATCTGGGCAGGGGATCTCTGGTCAGGGACAGTTAAAAATGAGATAGTGCTGGTTTTTCCTGTTTGGAACAGAGTTCTACCTATGGTGGCCCACATTAGTGTGTCTCTCACTCACCAAAGCTAGCAAGGACATGGCTGTCTGGCACCAGGAGAGGAGATCGAGAGTGTAAGATCCACCTCTGGCCCAGCAGGTAAGGAGGTAAAATGGCCATAAAAGATTAAAGCTGGCAGGGAAAAAAATCACATTCGTGGCTACTCTCAAGACCCATATACAGCTGATTTCAAAGCTTATCTGTAGTGAGTTTTACAGTATAAAGTGTCTTTGTTTAGTCAACAGAACCTAATACATGTGATTTTGTTGTTAATAGAGCTGCAAGAATTTTAAGTACCTCTTGGGAATGTGTCATTTTTGGTTGGCTTTTTTAGGCATCACAGGGTGCTGAGTTTGTAAACAAGTACTGAATAAAACATTTAGCACACAGCAGCACTTTGTACAAGTGTCATGCAGGTTTCTAAAGTTTCAGAGTGAATAAATCAACTGCAAACTGCTGCCTGGCAGTTGACTTCGCTCCTTATAAATACCTAATTTGGACAACTTTGCTCTGCACGTCCCATGAAATTCAAATACTGTGCATATGGTTAATGCAGGCACACAAATCAGAGCTACAAGAGCCCCTTTTATAAGCCTGGGCTGCTACAGAAATGCCACAGCCCGGGGCAGGTCAGTTCCAGGTTGTCCTCCCTTTCTCCCAGAGGTGATCCAGGGAAACACCAGCAGGTCACTGTTCTCTGCTGCCTGGCCCCAGGGGAGGAGCAGGAGCCCCATGGTGACCCAGTTCACTTCTAGTTGTTCTGGTTGGCAGCCATCATTTCTCAGGGGAGATTTAGGTCCAAACTCAGCCATGAAAAACAATCCTGGATTTATAAACCCAATGGAAAAAAGTAAGGGCTGATTCTGCTTGGTTTTGCAGCTCTCAGCACTGGGCACGGGGTGGATCCACAACCTTTCCTCCCACCCAGGCACAGTGCTGCTGGTCCAGCCCTGCAGAACCTCCACATGGGATGCAAACTTACCTGATTCTCCCAGGAGGCTCTTAGCAACACGCAGGATCCACCCAAGCTAGCCCAAAACTCAGCCCAGAGGCCCTAATCCTGGAAGGTGCTGAGCAACTCGGACTTCTGCCACTTATCTCTGGATTTTGGCACGTGTTCAGCACGAGCAGGATCAGCTCCTTGCTGTAATAATCAGGGAATGAGGAACTCAGCTTGACTGAGTTTCCCTCCCACCCCCCAATGCAAAAATGCTGTACATTCCTTTATGCAGGTTTCCATAGAGTTGAACTTCTACTATTTTTTGTTGTTGCTGTTAAAGGGGTCAGCAATGCACTGTACAATGGGATCTGGCTGTCAGGAAATGTGGAGGAATTCAGGGACACTTTTAACATCTTCCTGGTGGGACTGGAAGGCAGCATTAAATTTAGCATCATGGAAATCTCCCAACCGAAGAGAAGAAAAAGCCTGGAGGAGTCCCGGGAGAAATTATGAAGACATTCTGCTTTGTTGATCCTAAGTTTAAATAAGTTATTTCTTTCCTATTTCCTTTGTTAAAATATGATATTCTGGCTTTAATTGCTTCAATCCTATTATTTGTTTCTTTTAGCAAGTGATTGTGTAGCCCCTTGCCGTGGGGAAATCCCCTGACTGCAGTCCGTGTTACTTAGACAAGTCCCCTTTCAGAAGTAAATGCCATTCTTAGCATAGGGAAGTACTTTAGGTCTAAAGGGGTTAAGAAGGCCTCCCTGCATTCAGAAACATGCAGGGGTCCCACCATGCCAGTTCCAGCCTTTTGAACTCTTTCCAGCTTTTTTTTCTTGCAACAAATCTGTCTGACTGCCACCAGGACATAGGAAGCGTGTGCCTGTCAAAGAAATCAAGTTTACTTTTTCTGACTTGTTAACAGAGGCAGGGTATAAATAGAGCTAACTCTGCTCGCACAAGTAGCGTTTCTCTTAAAATAAGGGGGTGACTTCCTAGGACCTTTAATCCAATGAGGTCCAGACCAAACTGCACTATCGACAGAGGCAGCAGAAGAGCTTGCTGAAGTTTTTACCAAAGTCAGGTGCATCTGGGTTCCTCAAAAAATTAAGGCTTACCAAAAAAAAAAAAAAAAAAGCAACCCCAAGCAAACAAGAACTACTTCCAACTTGGACACTGCCACTGCCCTGGAGAAATTCTGAGATGTTGTTGATGCTGTTCACTCGGTGGATGTGGATCTTGCTAGGGAAGAGCAGTGTCCTGTTGCTCCTGGAGGTGTCTCTGAGAGGGAGAGCCCTACCTCCAATCCGCTACTCCCACGCTGGGATATGCCCCAATGACATGAACCCCAACCTGTGGGTGGACGCGCAGAGCACTTGCAAGAGGGAATGCGACGCTGACCTGGTGAGTGATGCTCATTTTTGTGTCTCTGTGTCACGGGCGCTGCTGGGGCTGTCGGGGTGTTTGGTGGGAGCCTTCTGTCCCAGCTGGAAGGGCGCTGGCACTGGGCAGGACCCAGTGCAGACAGTGCATGTATTCAATTGACCCGTGACCTATATAACATAGAAAAAGTTTGATGAGTTATCAGTTAAGAGGGGAGGTGTGTGCCAGCTGTCACTTTTGCTAGTATGGGCATAGCGCTCACTCTCTTTGATCCTTTTCCGTGTTTTCATGTCAAAAGAAATGTCTGAATTTGATACTCCAGAACTCAGCATGCCCTGGGGCCAATCTGTAGTATTTTAACAGCGTCATTATGCTCTTTGTTGTTGGTGGCCATCATCAATGTTTTATATTCCTGGGAGGAATCCTGTATGAAATAGTTTAATTTAACATGTAAATCATCAGCCTTTGCTGCATTTGAAGCACAGAGCTCGCTTGGGGTGCAGAACAGGGCATGGCTAAAATGACCAGGCAGATGTTCTGTGGGATACTCCCAGCTCAAAATGTGTTTAGCTTACCACCCTAAAATTCATTTTTCAACCTGTCAGCACTGCCAGCTCAAGCTGGCATCTGAAAATACCTGCTTGTCTTACCTCTTACATTATGTCCCATTGACAAAGCTTCTGCAGCCCAAACCTGGCTGACAGCATTTACTGTGCTGAAAAAAAAGTGTTTGGGTTTGTGCTCTGTAGCCAGGTTGTTTCTGTGATGTTTAAAAGGGGGAAAAACTGTCAAAAATTCTGGCCATAAGTAAACAAAGACATTTACTCAGATGGATCCCATGTGTTAGGAATGAAGGTGCTCTTTTTACTGTTGCCATTCCCAAATAAGCTGCTGCTGTTCCAACTACCAGGTGCAGCAATGAACACTAAAACACTTTCAAACTAGGACTAAAACCCCAGCAGCAGCAGCAGCAGCAGTAGCAGACAATGATGTTTTAATAATTTACTGGTCAAAACGTGAAAGCCAGGAGCCACTGGTTACAAATATTCATTTTGCCTAGTGGCAGCACAGAGTCCTGGGACTTTGGATGGAGTGAGTGTACTGCAGGCAACCAAGGACTCTGCCAAGCCACACTCCTTAACCCCAGATGAAAACCTCCACAATCCTGGCTTCTAGCTTTGCTTTTGAAACCTGGTAATGTGCAGCTGGAAATGGGGAAAGAGTTTTGATATTAGGTCATCTTTTTCCCAGTAAGGAAAGAATACTGGAGTCAGGAGAAGCTTTTTAACCTGATAGCTTAAAAACCATTTTGTTCTCACTTATGGAGAAAGCTAATGGATTTTAGGGGGCTTGTAGAGGTTTAACACACAGTGGAATTGTGCCCTGTTGGGCACATGCTAGCAGTTTTCCTCGTCCCTTGAAGTAATCTGTAACCACCCAGCAACCCTGATCACACGTATCAAATACCTTTTCTGCACAGAAGATGAAAATTCTGCTAAAATTAACCACAATTTAGAGCTAACTGTAGCCAAGGCAGGGTGTAATAAATCACTAGAAGAGCGATGCTGCATTTGAAAATAAGACTAAAATAAGACAGAGAAAATGAGCTGCTTGGGGTTTGTTTTTCTAAATACCGTAGAAAAATTATTTTTGGAGCAAGTATTACCTTACTTTTGAGATATTTTATTATTTCCTCTACAATGTGAACAATTACAAATCGTTGGCAGTTTCACCTCCAAGAGCTGGCTGTTAGTCTCAGGGAATTCAAATAATACTTTACATACTTCTGTGGAAAATAAGAAGGATTACTGCCTACAGCCATATGATAAGACTTTCCATCTGCTCTTGTTTCTCAGGGCTTGTCCTCAGGCATTTCAGAGAGCATGGAAGGGGGGTGGTCGGTTCATAGTCAAGCAATCCATGTGACTCTGGGGTAAAGACTTATGAGGAGGTTTGTGTTTAAGAAACAGAAATACATTTTCCTTCTCAAGAATCTTCTCCTTCAGCACTTCAGAACCCCCTGTGAAATGCTGAGGGGATGTTTCTACTCACTGACAGCTGTGACACTGGGTTTCAGACCATAGATATCTGTGGCAGAGCTGAGTTTCTGGACTCTCTGCTTGCCGAGTCTCCAAAAATGCCTTTACTGTGTTCCCAGTAATGATCAGGTTATTTTCCTTCCCCACAGGAGTGCGAGACCTTTGAGAAATGCTGCCCCAATGTCTGTGGAACCAAGAGCTGTGTGGCTGCTCGGTACATGGACATCAAGGGGAAAAAGGGGCCTGTGGGGATGCCCAAAGAGGCAACCTGTGACCGCTTCATGTGCATCCAGCAAGGCTCAGAGTGCGACATCTGGGATGGGCAGCCTGTCTGCAAGTGCAAGGACAGATGTGAGAAGGAGCCGAGCTTTACCTGCGCCTCCGACGGGCTCACCTACTACAACAAGTGCTACATGGATGCGGAGGCCTGCATCAAAGGCATTACACTGAGCGTGGTCACCTGTAGGTACCATCTCACCTGGCCAAACACCAGCCCTATCCCCCCAGAAACAACAGCTCGCCCTACCACCGCCTACTCCGAGACAACAGTCGTCGATGTCTTGCCACCTGCACTGGTGAACAACCCTGTCCGTCAGTCCGTGTACGTGGGAGAGACCGTCAGCTTCCTCTGCGACGTCTCAGGGAGACCCAAGCCAGAAATCACGTGGGAGAAGCAGGTCGATGGGAAGGACAAAGTCATCATGAAGCCAAACCACGTCAGAGGGAACGTCGTGGTCACCAACATCGCCCAGCTGGTCATCTACAACACGCAGTTGCAGGATGCGGGAATCTACACCTGCACTGCCCAGAACAGTGGTGGCCTCCTGCGGGCAGATTTCCCTTTGTCAGTCATCAGAGGAGAGCCCACATCCAAGGAAGCTTCCCAGAACAAAACACATTTCCCAACCGACGAGTGCCTGAAGCAGCCGGACAGCGAAGACTGTGGGGAAGAGCAGACCAGGTGGTACTACGATGCCAAGAAAAACAACTGCTTTACGTTCATCTATGGGAACTGCAACAGCAACCTCAACCACTTTGAGACCTATGAGAGTTGCATGCTAACGTGCATGAACGGCCCCATCAACATCTGCAACCTGCCTGCCCTTCAAGGCCACTGCAAGGCCTACGAGCCCAGGTGGGCCTACAACAGCTTGACAAAGGAGTGCCAGTCCTTTATCTACGGCGGGTGTGGAGGCAATGAGAATAACTTTGAGAGCCGGGAGGCCTGTGAGGAGATGTGCCCCTTCCCAAAGAACACGCACTGCAAGGCCTGCAAACCCCGCCAGAAGCTGGTGACCAGCTTCTGCAAAAGCGACTTTGTCATCCTGGGCCGCATCACGGAGCTGACCGAAGACCAAGACTCAGGACACGCCCTGGTGACGGTGGAGGAGATTCTCAAGGATGAAAAAATGGGATTAAAATTCCTGGGGAAGGAACCACTAGAAATTACGCTTTTGAACATGGACTGGAGCTGCCCGTGTCCCAACATGACCACAGTGGATGGCCAGCTGATCATCATGGGGGATGTCCACAATGGCATGGCCATCCTCCAGCCAGACAGCTTTGTGGGCACCTCCAGCATCCGGCGTGTGCGCAAGCTCCGCGAAGTCATCCACAAGAAAACCTGTGAGCTTTTGAAAGAGTTCCTGGGATTGCATTAACCTCCCTCACATGTGTGAGCTGCCCTGATCCGTGTGTTAGTAGGGCTAACAATTGCTAGGCTAGTGCCAAACTAAACATGCTGTTTGAAGATACACTGTAGGAATTATGCAGAACCCCTATTTTAATCCATTAATGATGCTTAGCAACAAAATAGTTTGGTCTTTGGCAGGCATGTAAACCAGCAGCAAAAGGCCATTAATCTTGCATTGAAATCAATTTCTCCACATAGGAGTGCCATTTAACTAGGTGACTCACTTCAGCAATTATAAAACTTTTATCTAGCTTCCATCATAAATGACAGAATTCATAGCGTTTGTTTGGCTACACAGCTAAGAAATATATAATGCCAATTTAATCTGTCTCAATTTCAGTCTGATTCGTTGTTGTAAGTCACATGCTTGGCTTCTTACAGCAGCACTAATATTTCAAGAGAAAAGCCTGTAAATTGTTGTCTCTATTTACAGTTGTTCACATTTAACCAACCTATGCATGAGTTTGCTTATTTTAATTGCAATTTTCCTTTTTTCCTTTTTCTTTCCTTTTAAAAACCTCATTTTTAAATGACAGCTACTACCTATCTTGCAATCCTTACTGAAGAACAAACTCCCTTGATCCTATGCCCAGGACAACAGGTCACTGTAAAAACTCAAGGCACAGTGTCACCCTGAAATGACATTTCTGTCACCAGAACAAGGTCAGCAAACACCCTCATTCCCTATTTAAGTTCCAATCAATATATTGTCGATCACAAGAAGTCCAAGCCAGGTCAGCAGTGTGCTGTCAGCTGTCTTGCTTTTGAAAAGCCTTTACACCTGAGCATACATAGTGATTTATGGCTTCTTTTCAGTAGCAATCCTGCTTTTATAGATGAGAGAGCAAAGTCAGAGGAGTCAGAACAAAATTCAGCCTAGGAAAATGCAATACACAGTCTGCAAACTGCATTAGGCAGACACAAAGACCCTGAATCTGAACTGCACAAATACAAGCAGACAAAGTAGACAATTTAAAGGCTTTTATCAGTGTCACCCTTTTAGAGCCTTCTCAGAGTCTTTCAAACCTCAGAATACTCTTTCCACCAGGCCACTGTGTACAGGTGTATGAGTGAATTCCCTAAGACAGCCAGCACAGGCTGTGGGTGGCAGCAGGTGAGTATGCATAGGATCAATCATTTTAACATTTGTGTGTCCAAAAAATATAACATTTGCCTAGACAAAATCCTTAAATAAAGAAAAGGCTGATCATGGAAACATCCTGCCTTGCTGAGGACTGTGATTGCAGGGAAGAGGGGCGAACGTGGCATAGTGAGACTTGTCCCTGCTCCTTGTTCTGTGGGCTCAGCCAAGTGACTGTGGCAGGGCTTAGAGCTTGCTGCCCTACACAAAGGGCCAGTTCAGAGCTGTAGAAGTGTCAAGACATGTCTGGGTGAGAAGAAGGAAGGGAGGAAGAGAGGCAGGAAGGTGCAGGCAGTGCTGCCCCATGGTGCCATCTAACGAGCTCCCTGCAGGGTGGCCAAGGCTGGCAGTGGGTTCACATGCTGCAGCCTGTGTGGGGCTAGGTATGGCAAGGGCTGGGGAAAGAGATTAAACAGGCAGATGTTGGACATCTGCACCCCCCAAAGCCTGTGCATATTGAGTGTTTGGTTGTTGCAGGGAGGAAAACTCAGAGCGAGAGAAACAACATTGGATGTGAGCCTGGCTCGGCTTCCCCTCATTCCACACTGTGCACCAGAGCAGAGCCATGGGTGGAGACCACTGCAGGATGGAGAAATGGGCTCCTCTCCCAGTGGTTTGGGCTTGGTTTATTTCTGAAATGTTCCTGCAACAGTAATGGATCTAAATCTCCAGTTATTTGGGTAATTTCATAAGAAGCTGCATGGGAGGGAGAGAGAGGAGTCTGGACCAGGCTTTACTGATCATGAAAATATGTGCTGGGCTTTTTGTTGTACCTTTCCTAAGTGAATGTGAAAAAAACCTCCAATTAAAGGTCCATAATATTTGTGTATGTTCTTGTGGAGACCATTTTCTGCAGATGGGAGATGCTAGCCCTGCTGCCCTCTGAAGAAGCCAGCATGACCACCAGATCATCCCTGGCTGTGGAAGCCACCACTGACCCATGGCTCATCTGCCAATTTTTGAGCAGCCTGTAGGAAGTGGCATGTTCTTGCCATACTGACACAAAGGTTTTGGAGAATGAAGGTTTAATAAAGACAGGGTTTGTATGGGTCCTTTTTTTCCTAAAGTTAGGGGATTTTGTAAGTGCAGGAGTGTTGAAGTGACTCGGGAGTGCTGGAATGACTTGGGAGACATGGATTTGGTCATTCAGAAGAGCTGGGATGCAAACATAGCTGGGAGCAGAAAGCAGAGGATTCATTGCTGCTCTAGCTAGCACAGTGCATTGCTGAAGCCTTGGCTCAGAAGTGCTTTATTGGCTTTCCCTCCTGGTGAATCCCCTGGGAAGGCAGCAGGCACCAAGAACATGCAGCATGCAAGTGCTCTGAGGCACTGGGAGCCGGGGCTGTGCAAGGTGTGAGGTGTCTGCCAGCCCCCTTGGGGCACACAGGCCTGGTGTGTGAGGGTTTTCCTGCACAGGGGATCCTGTGGGACACTCTGGGTCAGTTTTCCAATGTGGTGGGGTGAGATGGACACTGAACAGACCAGCCCAACTCCCTAACACAGCACAGCCACTCTGGTGTAGCTCCTGCCCAAAGCTGCTGACGTGGTCCTGTGAGCTCCTTGGGGTGCCCCTGGCTGTGCCCCGCTGCACAGAACCATCACAGGTACCCTGAGGCAGAAGGAGCAGTGCCACAGGCATCCCTCACCTGCTCATCAGGAAAAAAAAATGTTCCTGACAGTGCTGGGAGCACCACACCTCCCTGTGGCATGGGACTGACCCCAACCCCAAGCCTCTCCACCTTCTGACCTCGAAGATTTCAGCTATCCATTCAAAGCTAGTATTTTAGTTCAGCCTCTTATTAAACACTTAGGAAGCCTAAAATTCAAGCCTGACCAGTCCAGCAGCTCAAGGACACTCCTGAATGGGGCCAGTGTGAGGATGTTGTTCCACCTTTCAGGACTAATGGGCACGTGCATGTGGCTCCTCACCGGGATGTCCTTTAGTGTTGCTCATGAGCTCAGGTTCCATCTTGTTCTGTGGGGTCTTTCTCTCAGGCTGTCAGACAGCTGGAAGGAAATGCCAGTATTTAGTTTATATAAAATGTATGAGAGGAGAGAGAAAGGGAAAAGCCTCCTTGAGTCCTTTGCCTGTGTGGCTGTGGGCTCAGAAGGAGCATCAGTGCCTGTGTGAGGCTCCAAGGAAGATCTGGGTGCCACCTCCAAAGCCATATGGCTGTGGCCAATGACCTGATGTCAAAGCTTTCCTCCACAAGAAGACAGGAGGGAAACAGCATTCTCCACAGACACTGGCTCAGGAGGCAACACAGAATCATAGAATCATTAAGGTTGGAAAACAGCTAAAATCATTGAGTCCAACCAAGAAGCTGGGAACAGACCCATTGCCTGGATCTGAGACCTGCAGAAGATGGGTCTGAGACCTGCAGAAGATGGGTCTGAGACCTGCAGAGGTTCCTCAGGGCTCAGGGGTGGATCTGATGGACACTTGACAGCCCTGAACCAGTGTGAGGTGCCCACTTCCCTCACTCCCGACCCAGACTGAGGATGAGAAGTGCAGCCCCCGAATCTGCAAACCCTGCAGCTGGACGGACCCCATCCAGCAGCTGGATCCCAACAGGAGTCACGGGTGGTTGCGTCTCCCTCTGTTAAAGAGGACAAAGAGCAGCAGCAGCAGCAAAGCAATGCTGTGGGGCTGCTGCACACAGATTGTACGTGGGGCTGGTGCCACCCAGCCCTGGTGGCACACGGGAACACGGCGTGAGGAGCCGCACGCACCGAGAGCTGCCTGGGTGATTACTCAGAGACAGATCCTGCATCACACAACGCCCAGAGCTGCTGAGCTCCAAGGAAAGAGGCAATTGAGCATGTTCTCATTGCAGGGGCTCCAGATGAGGTCAGGCAGAAGATTTATTGGGCAACCAATTCCAGAACGAGGTGCAAACAGCAGTGATGACGCCACTGGAATATGATTCAGACAGCAAAGGTATTTAAGAGCTCGGTTTCCACTTGTTTTAAAAGAAATTAGGGACCCCTGCAAGAATTCCCCCCTGGCCATGGGTCTCTGTTCCTGAGGGAGGTGGTTGTGATGAAGGTCATACATGGCTTCAGCTAATACCTAATGATTTCCTGCAAAAGGAGGATTAATTCAGCTGGCACCAAATGAGCACCTTGCACCACAGGACCCACTTCCTCCACCTGAAGCACCTTGTGCCCCAGTTGGCTGTAATTTGTGCACGTGCATGTGCTGGGAAATTCTCCCTGTGGATAATTATCAGGAAAAGATCACGGCCAGGCTGGTACCTCCAATGAGGCTGGACGGAGCCAGATTTTAAAGGCACAGCTGTGAAAATGTCAGCCTGAGCAAGAACATCCAGTTTAGAGCCTGTTTTAATCCCTAGTATTTAGTGTTTTCCCCTCTGCCAGGACTGGTTACTGATTGACTACAAGTGACCTCCAGCTGCTGTATTGATTTACAGCAGCTGTCAAAGGGCAAAAAATTAGCCCCATGCCCAAGACCTGAGAACCACTGAATGGAGATTGCACAACTGAATGAATGTTCTTCCAGCACTTTAAATCTTGGAAAGAAAAAGTCAGGTTAAGGTCCTGATCTCCAATGCAAACAGCAGTGGGACTTGAAGATAAGGCTGCAGCACTAAACGTATCTATTAGCCAGAAAGCAGCACAGGCTGTTTAATTATCAGCTATTTATGGCTGGGCAAATGATATGACATTTAGGCCTCAGAGTTTAGAAAGCAAATGGAATGTCTTCCAAGGGCTGATAGGTGAGTCAGGTTTCAGTGAGAAAACTCTCTAACTCTGGTATTTTTCTCTGTGCCCATCCCTACATCCACCTTTCTTCCCACCCAGCCGTCCCTGGTGCTAGCCCAGCCCAAAGATGTTGGGGGTCTCCTCCAAACCTCTGGCTTATTGGTGGACACAGACCTGCATGTGCCAGGGACCAGCTGTGACAAAGGCAGTGAGAGCTGAATGTCCTTGTTTCAGAATTGCAAGGACACTTTGGGGTGGGGACAACCTCCCCAGACCCCTGGTTCTGTCCCCTGGGGCAGGAGACTGGTGATCATGGGATGGAAAGGGCCACTGGGCTTGTCCCACCTGGCAACTACTGACCCCTCTCATGTGCCCCAGATATGCAGGAGGGAAGGAGAAGGCTGGACACAAGGGAAAGAGGGAAACATTCTTCCAGAGGAGAGAGGGGGAGCATTTTTTTCACCTTAAACTGGTCTTACAAGGTGACAGTGGGTCTGGATTACCTGGCATAAAAAGAACTACCATAAAGGACTTTGTACCTTCTCTTTCTCCTTTGCTCTGCTCCTCACCCCCC
>QUSF01000033.1:3359393-3371111 GCA_003676055.1 Chloebia gouldiae | reverse complement strand
TAAATAAAAAAAAATAAAATAAAATAAAATAAAATAAAATAAAATAAAATAAAATAAAATAAAATAAAAAGATAAAATAAAATATAAAATTAATGAAATAAAATATAAAAAATAAAATAAAATAAAATAAAATAAAATATAAAATAAAATAAATGTCCTTATCTCTCAGCACTGACATGACGTCAGGTGGCTGGAAATGGGGACAGGCGGCTCCAGCCGCTCCCGGCGCCCGACACGAGATGGCGCGTTATGTCGCGACATCGGCGGTGACATCGGCGCTCACTTCATCTGCGTCTGGAAGAGAAGCATCCTCCCTCCGAGGCTGGGCTAACCTCGCCCTGCTTCATTTAACTGTTTCACAGACACCCGGCTGCATAATTTGTATTATCCATTAATTAAATTATTAATTTCTCTAAGTGGGGAGCAACACCACCCTGCCAAGCTGGGCGGTTGGGTCTAGCTTCACTGATTTCATCATTGTCTTGTTAGTAAAACAGGAGAGATATTCCGTTTATCAGGGGGAAAAATATCTGCTAGGGATTGTGATAAAGCAATTAAATCTATTTTCAGAGCTACAGGGAAAAGCCACAATGTTTAATTTATTTGAGACTTTCTCTCTCCCTGTTTGCAAATTGCACAGTTTCTAAAAATATTGGTCCAGTTATTCAAAATTATTCATGAATCTCTTCAGTGGATAATAACCAGCAGATCATCCAAAAAGTGAGTATTACAACTAAATTCTCCATTTCTGCTGTAATTTATTGTCACTAACAGATGTGGATGACTCAGGGAATTAACCCGGGATGAAATTAAAATTGTGATTTTGGTTATAATGTTTGCAATTCTCAATTTTTACTGTGCTAACCAGCTCCAAAGGTCACCTCATCAAGAGGTGGGTGAAAGTATCTGATCTCTGACATAAGGGAATTTGCTTTTATTGTGAGGTTTAGATTTTGGTGATGGAGCACTCAGTGAGCACAGAGAGACGGCAGAAAATAAACATAGATTAAAAGGAAAAAGTTAATGGCCTTGTCAGATCAACTAATCTAACAGGTGGCATCAGCAGGACTCACTCCAAAATCTCTTTATCTGTTTTCTTTGCCACCACCAGCATTAAGCAGATACTCTTTTGCTCAGTTTTCTTTGTGAATGAAAGTTGAAGGTCTCTCTCAGCCGCAGAACGTCCATAGCTGGGGCTGGAGCTCTCATCCAGGACAAGGCTCCCAGGAGGGTCTGGAGGAGCAGTGTTGCCACCTAGGGATTCCTGAGAGCTCCGAGTGAGTTTTCTCCAAGCCAGAAATCCTCCACCAGCTGCCTCTAAAGGCTGTCACAGCCCCTCCACCACAGGCTCCAGAAGCACATTCATCCCCAAGGTGCACCCCTACACCTTCTACTCACTAATCAAATTGTTCACGTTTACCTATAGAAGCTTTTCAGCAGACAAAAACTGGAGGAGGATTTGCTGCTCCCACCCTGAACAGGAAGATAAACACACGAGCAAATGATTTGTAACAAACACCGTGTAAGACAGATGGAGCTGCTCCTCTGGTTCACGAATTATGCACAGACCAGGAAGAAATTCTTTACTTGCTTTGTGAAGTACACACAGATGCATTTCTTTATTATTATTTATAACCACTTTCACAGTAAAATACACTCTTGAGAGCATCTTTTGCAGAATTATTGCAGCTTACAGGTTATTTAGTTAGCAATCTGGACAGATGACAGGTTTGGTTGGTTGGGGTTTTTTTTTCCTCCCTTTTTTTAGCAATTGCCTGGACCAGCAAGATTTTTGTAACAGGCTTGAGCCTCTGGGCATTACAAGGTCACACAATTGAAGTGCCTGGCCTCCCCTTTTCTCATCAGTCTGCTCAAGGGAGAGCATTGCCAAATCAGGCCCTGGGTTTTGCTGGGTGAGCACAGGGCTTTAAATCAGACTCTTGGGCAAATGCTCTGGCCCAACCCTCAGTGATGGAGCTCTGCAAGTGCTCTCCAGCACCATGGAAAAAGTGCTGCTTCCAGAAGTGTGTCTGGAAAGATGGGGGGGGGGGTTTCTGGAGCCTCTGGAAGCTGTGAGAGATGGACAGGTAACCAGAAACAAGGGCTACAGGCACCCTGAAGGGCTCAGAAAGGTGTTTCTACATATAGCCTTGGGGTTTGCTTCCATTTCATATTCCCCATATAAAGAACTAGGTTTTTACTTTGTGGATAAACCTTTTTTTTCCCTACTTCCATAGCCAGAATTAAAATGCATTGCCATGTCCTTGGCAGTGCTGTGAGTGGGGGCAGATCCTTGATCCAGTGTTGTGATCCTTGTCCTGTGCTACAGTCACATGGAATTTGGAGTTTTCCTTCTTGGCCAGCCAGGTGAGGGAGGCAGCTCCCAGCTTTGCTCGGTGGTAGAGCTGCATCCTGCAGGAGCCATGCAATGAAATGGGCACTGCCACTCTGTGCCTCAGAAATCTAACAGCTCACTAAAAATAAACAAATAAAAATATGCATTTTTGCCCTGAAATCCAGACCGTGCCAGGTGCTAGCAAGTTCACTACTCAGTCCCTGCCCTCGTGGCTCGTGTGTTCCAGATGTGAGCACATGTGTCCCTGTGCTGTATTAATTGGTGCAAATCATGTAACATATGTAAAATCTGCTGGCCTGTGAGCTGAGCAAAGACACAATTGGTCTGTGAATCCATTGCTGGTAGGCCCAGATGGGTTCCTGGCCTAAATAAATGCATTTCAAACTCCTCTGCTTTCAAAACAAGCACATTGTTTATATAACACAGTGCAGCCAGGCTCCTACCCCTTCTGCTCACCAAACCCACCATGCCCTGGAGTTCAGGTACTTTCATTTCTGCATAAAGAAAATCAGAACGTGAATACATTTTTGTAAACATAACTAAGAAAAAAAAACAACCCTCTTGATTTGTAAATAAGAGTAAAGCATTATTTACATTCAGGCACTGTCAGCTGGAAGCATCCACAACACGTCACTCTCAGGCACAGCAAAACAGGCACAGAATAAAAATATCTCTGAAGACCTGGACTTGTAAATGCTGAGTAACTTTATCCTCTGGAGCAGAAGTGCCTTGAAGCACAATCATTTAATAATTTCATCCCTCCCTGCTGGAGCTGCACATGGGGGATGGCCGGAGTCAGAAATAAAAAGCTGCTTTGCCTTATCCTGATGCTGACCAAAAAAAAAAAAAAATTAATAAAAAAAATAAAAACAATACCCAGTCAATGAGGCAGGGGAAGAAAGCAGGGTTTTGTTTGGTTTGCGGATGCTTGGAGGGTGCTGCTCATTCAGCTGGGGGAGCTTTTTCAACAAGAGCCCGGAGCCCGCAGCTCCCTAGGAGGAGGAGGAGGAGGAGGAGGAGGAAGAAGAGGAGGAATAGGAGGAGGAATAGGAGGAGGAGGAAGAAGAGGAGGAATAGGAGGAGGAGGAAGAAGAGGAGGAATAGGAGGAGGAGGAGGAGGAAGAAGAGGAGGAGGAGGAGGAGGAGGAAGAAGAGGAGGAGGAGGAAGAAGAGGAGGAATAGGAGGAGGAGGAGGAAGAGGAGGAATAGGAGGAGGAGGAAGAAGAGGAGGAATAGGAGGAGGAGGAGGAAGAAGAGGAGGAATAGGAGGAGGAGGAGGAGGAGGAGGAAGAGGAGGAGGAGGAGACGGTCATGTGTCCCAGCCGCTGCCTCCTTTGGTGGCAGCAGGAGCTGACGTGGCACCGCCGTGTCACCTTGTCCTGTCCCCCGCGCCAGGGGACACCTCCTGCCTCATTTTTGTATTCGCTTTTAGGGCTTACAGAGAAAACCAAACGGAGAAGAGTGCCCTGCAGGGGAGGGAGGAGCTGGAGACATTTTTCCTTCCACAGGTTTTTTTCCTGTTTCTTCATTTCCTCGTTTTCCTGCTTGCGGTCCCCGACCTCTTGAAACGTGGCTACCGCGACACGATGAGGGGAAAGCTGCAATTTTAGTGTGGAAAGCTGTTAGAATTTTAAATAACTGCTTTTAAAAAAAACCCGAAACAACCCAGAGGAAGAGAGCGTGTGCCCTCTCTGCTCTGGCACCTCTCTGCAGACACCCTCCCACCCTGGCAAAAGGCAATGTTTACACTTGTCACTTTTATTTTTAGTGCATCCTAGCCCCAGCCGTGCCTCAGCACATCCTCATGGGCCAATTGCCACGGGGGAAGGCACCTCCCAGTAAATGTTGCTTCATTTCTGGAAGGACTGAGGAAAGAACAATCCCCAAGTGAATCCTGACAGGAGCTGGCTGCAGGTCCCCATTTTCACCAGTCCTTCAGGTTCTTCCAGTTCACAAGGACAAGGTGCACAGCCAAGGCATTTGCTCTGCTAGTGGCCTCCCAGCAGCTGACCTCTGTGAATGCAAACAACACTAAAAGCAGCTAAGTGCAACACAGACCCCTCACCCCAGCCTTACAGCACCACAGAGGGTCCATCAGGCTAAATCCACCGGGGTTTGATGGCCCTTGGAGACTGCTTCTAAAAGGACCTCAAAGAGTTACAAGTAACAGTGACCAGTTTTCAATTTTCCTTCATTTTTTGTCTCAATTGGCTTCTCCCCATACTGCTGGGATGCCACTGAGTGTTGGACAAGACCCATAACATCCTCACAGCCCAAGTGATCCCCAGGAGAAAGGATTTGCACCCCTGTCTACAGTGACAGTCACTGCTGTTTAGTCCTCTCAACATCAGCTCCCTTGAAAACACCCCATAATGGTTTAAGCACATCCTGACCAAGCATAGGATTTGTATGTAAGGATGGAAAGCAAATCATACTTTCCCTTTCCCCTGCTGTGGGAGGGATCATGCATTTCACAGGAGAAAAAGGCCAACCTGCTGCCAAAGTCCAGGGCTCTCCTCAGCAGGGGAAGCAATGCCACAGGGGGATTTTCTGAGGATAAAAGCCTGTGGGTGATCAGGAGGTGCTTTACAACGGTGGCATCATAGCCTGGGGTCAGCCAGAGCTCTCAGGCAAGAAGGAAACCTTAGAGTTCCCCTCCAAGACAGAGAAATAGGGTTACACCTCGTTCTGAAGGGGAATGGGAGCCCAGAGAAACCAGAACTGCTGCTGGAAGGCAGAAATAGGAGAGCAGGTAATATCCTCCCATTCCCAGCTCTCCATGGCATGATTTATCAAGTGGTTATTAAAAAAAAAAAAAAACCAACCCAAAAAACAAACAAACAAACAAAACAAAAAAAACCCCAAACCAAACAAAACAAACAACAACAACAACAACAAAAAAAACCACAAAAAACCACAAAACCAAAGAAAAACAAATAAAGAAATAACTGGATAGAGGTTGTACAGCCTGGGCTCCTCTTTGTCTTCCAGCCTGCCTGGATAAATGTCATTCTGGGAAAGGCTGGAGATCAGATACAGCCCTCAAGTTCAGGAGCTCTAACAGGGAATGAAAGAAAAGGCTTTGGATGAAGATAACTGCAGCAGTGATATGACTAATCCCAGCATCTTCAGATGTTTTCCCCTCTGCCTGTAAGAGTTATGTGATCCTAAACATCCTCAAGGGAAAAAAACCCATTCTGGCTAGTAGATGACTAACTGCTTGCAAATAATACAGATATATTATTATACATGACAAAAGACCAAAATATCTAAAATGAGAGTGGCCCACAGGAGGGCTCAAACGGGGCACTCTGGCACTGCTCTTTCCTGAAAGCAATTGGGAGCTGAGTGCTGTGAGAGCCTGGCCAGAATGAGCCTTTGCTCCAGTGGGCCACTTGCCACCTTGCAGCCATGCCCCCAGCAGCAGGGTTGGGCTAGACAGCCCCAGAGCTCTCTGGAAAAGAAGCAAAGTCAAAATCTTATCTCTCTAACCATTCTGGCTTTCAGAGGGAGGCATCACCAAGTTGGGCTCACAGCTGATCCTCATCTCCACTTACACACTGCTCGTTCTCCAGTTCCACTAGGGAGATGTTTCTGTGCAGAGCCCATTTGTGCAGGCAGCAAAAAGTCCAACTCACTGGAGATCTCTGGCCAAAAAGCATTTTAAAATGCATTATTAGCCACTCATGACCCCCAGCACATGTGCAGAGGGACGTTTCAGTGGAAGTTTCAGTTTTCTAAAGGCAGATGTCTGTCCTGCATGCCTGAGATTTCACCCCCAACCTTTACCTCTGTGAGTAGGGTCATCCTGCTCCTCATCCATCCCCCTTTTCTGGTCCTCCCACAATGGGAGAGCCAAGTGAGGGGGGCTTTTCCAAAAGCAGCAGCAGTGGCCAAGGAAATCAGCCTTGGAACAGATGTCGCAGAGAAGAAAAGGGATAAAGTTAAGACATGACTGGTTAAAAGGTTTTAGTCCTGTGTTGCCATTGACAGTTAACTATAAATCAGCAGAGGAACATTGTTCTCTAACATAAACCCTTGTATTTCTAGATAAATACATTCCACAAATGTTTTGTAAAGAAAGTTTCTTTGCCTAAAGGATCTATGTCTTCCCAAGCCGCAGTGGTATGGCATGAACCACGTTACTAGTAACAATTGTTCCTGCACTTGTTTCTGGAACACAGATCACACAACACAGTTTATTTGGGAGTGTCTGTGTACTCTTCTATTTCTGTCCTCCTTATTCAGCCTCATAGAGTAAAACAGGCAACTGTGAGTCCAGGGCAGGACACAGCCCTGCCCTAGAGTGATTACAGTCTCCATCAGATAATGCACTGCAAATTATACATGGTGAGGCACAGACCTCAGACAAGCAGCAAGGGAGAACAGCTTGGTTTGGGAAAGAAAAGCAAGTTTTAAGGGCAACCTTGAAGGAAGACAGAGAAAAATTAGGAGGGGGAAACCTAGAAATTTCAAGGACTAAACAAGGTAGGGGAGAGGTTGTACAGCAGAACAGTGGAAAAGGATGGTATATACCAGATGAGATCCAGGAGCTGAATTTAATCAGATCTTCTGGTATCTCACTTTGAGCAGGTCAGAAACTAAACACTGAATACTTAAAACCATAGAGACACCAAGAAAAAAATGAAAGAGAACTTTACTGACCTCCAAAAGTTCATCACCCCCAAATGAGTGCTGTCCAACAAAGTGATCATCCAGCCAGCCTTGCTCCCAGCTCTCCATTGTCACCAGCAGCTTACCTGACCTGCCACCAGCCCCTGCCCGTGGCACTGGGAGACGAGTGGGATGGGTGGTGCAGGCAGAGCAGCTCCAGCACACGATGCCTGCACTTCTCCCTTGAACTGGGCCAGCAGAGCACCTCCCATAGCAGCTCCTTGAGGCTGTGCCTTCCTTGGCAGGCTCAGCCCAGCAGGAACAAGCCCAGAGGTACAGCAGAGGTGTCAGAGCCAGGATAGGGCAAGATGGAAGTGAGGCAAGGGCAGGGACAGGGGACATTGTTTATTAGGTCAGTGGGCACACTCAGAAAAACTACACGTGATTGCAGGCACATCAGGCTGCTTCAGGTCTGAAATAGAAGCAATAACCTTAGAGCTAAATACAGACTGAGAATAGTTGTTCTGTGTTCAGCTTCGTTTTATTAATAAATTAGGCAGTTTGAGAGAAAGGGTGATTAGTTCCTGCTGATGAATGGAGGATGCCAGCCAGAGGACAGCTGCTGATGTAATTTATGGCACAAAGAGAGAGTAAGAGAGATAGGAATAATTATTGCCTAGGAATATCTGGTGGTGGCAAAAACCGTAATGTAACATGCAGTCAATATCTATGTGATTTTCTATCCTGGAGTCGGGAGTTTTAGTACTTGGATTGTCTTTTGAAGCAGTTCTGGAGACCTTCCTTGCAGGTCAGGAGTGAGAGGTTGGAGATGGAGTGGCTGATCTCTTTACTGGGTGTTTCTGTCCCTTATCAGTTTGTAAAAGTTAATTTAAGGTGGCTGCCTGCAGTTGTTGCCATCAGCCTGTCAAATCTGTCATGCAAAGCACACAGGCAGGAGGGTGGTAGCAGGTCTCAGTCCTTCTGTATCACTTAGAAATCTGATTCCATTAAGCAGATGTGGTTAATTGCCAGCACTTGTGAGCTCATCACGATCGCTTCAATATTGTTTCCTGTGTGGTGACAGTTCCAGAGAAACTGTGATTTCCTAAGAACCTAAATTTTCACATAAATATAAGTTCTTAGTGGACTTGTGGAGAGATGAACACTCTGAAATCTATTTAACTTTACACCCATAAGATAAATTAATGTGATGTGAGATGGATTATTATTTATAATTACCTGATAATTTCTAAAATATTCTTGGAAGACTTGTGATTCTTTGAATCACAATTGCTCAAGTGATTTGGTTTAGCAATGCTGGAATGAATCTTTAAGAACAGCACTGTAACAGTCTAAAGGCAAAAGAGCAGAACATCCATTACTCAAAACACCATTACTCAAAAATGAAATAGCAATTTTCTCAAGTAAAATATGAGCTATGTCTCAAAGCAGTTAATAAATACAACATGAGTTCAATATGTAGTATTCATATACCTGCAAAGTAGGTAATTGCCCCAAGTGTTAATATTTTCAACAGTAATTGGAATTTTGCACTCTTCCACTCAGTTGCAGAGGTGCTGTATGTGCCTGGTTAACCCTGAAACACACAGACCCCTGGGCTTGAAAAACTCATTGCAGTTACCTACAACATCTGAGACTCAGCAGGGAGTGAAAGGCTCAAATGTGGGCTTAAAATCACCAAATCTACTCTTGCCCAGTCAGACTGTAGAAAATTCACATTTCTTGGCATGGCTGTGGCAGAGCCTAGCAGCCCTGTCTCCCTGCTGGCACGTGGGATGTGTAGCATCAGGATCTAATGAAAATCAAAGGGGAATTTGTTTACGTTTGTAAAATATGTCTGCAAATCTAATTTTGACCAGCAATGATTTCAGCTGTCAAATTTTCACATGATTTGTACCAGAGGGATATATACTTTCGTATATATAGAAACATCCACAGACATTCTTTTAGAGAATCACAATAATCAGTATGTGAGATTTCAGTGCTCCAGAGGCCTTCAGCTCTGATGGGGATGAATCAGACTCTACACGCCACAGATCAATGAGAACCCAGTACCTCATTTTTATAGGCATGTCTTGTTTCAAAACTAATCCAGGTTAAGAGAGTTGAGCAACAAAGGAGGCGCTCCAAGACCACAGTGACTAAATGCAATAAAAGGAGGGAACGGCAGGTCAGCATCACAGCTTGTTCCTGTGGCACAGAGAAACTGGATGAAGTTTCTTACAGCAAACAGCCAGGGAAAATCTGACACAGCGGATTCCAGTGGAGACAGAAACAACACAGCAAAGGGCAATGGCTTGCCCAGAGTCAGCTCTGGACTGTGGAGTACCTGAGCTAACATCTATGACACCCTAACCTGTCACCTCTGGTTTCCATCAGCGTGGCTGAAAACTCCTGGAGTGTTGCATTACTGGGGCTGCCCAAGCAGCAAATTCACCCCATTCCCTGGGACTGAGAGCACCTCCTGCAGCCCTTCCCTGTGTTCTGACATTCCCAAGCTCTTGACACTGTGCCTTTGAAGTGAAGCCAAGCAAAGCCTGAGGCCAGGAGGTGCTGGGAGAGGGCACCTCTCTCGCTGGAGCCTTGCATGTGGTGTCTCCCCTGGCACAACAGCTCCAGCACTGCACAGTTCGGAGCTGAGGTCAGGCAGAGGTGGAGTCTGGGTGAGGAGGGAGCAGCATGAAAGGCTGGAGCAGCACAGCAAGTAGCAAGAGGTGGTGAACAAAGGGAACGACACAGAACTGGGCCCTGCTGAGGATGCTGTGGGAGGCAGAAAAGCCATGGTTATGGGTGTAGCAGGGAATGAATACGTTCTGCCAAGGAAAGAAGGTGGATTTCCAGACCTGCTTTTAAAGGTATTAGCTGGTTGATAAAAAATTCTGAGGGAAGCTCACAAGGGCACTAAGCAACAATAATTAAGGCTCTACATTCCCAGAGTCCTCCTTTCTTTTATGCTCTTGGTAATCCTGAAGCCAAGGAGACATGGGAATGTAGCACAATGAGCTCCATAGCTGACAGACTGTGTAAATGTAAGAGTGTCCCAAAATTCAGAGCAAAGGAGCTCTGATTCTAAGCCTCTGAAGTGCTAAATCACCAAATGTTTACATCACAGCAAGTTCCACCAAAACTGCAGCCACTGATACTACAGGTGGTTCATAACAAACCGAAGCTGACAGAATAAAGGATGGAGGTTGAGGGATGTCTGCACTGCATGCCAAGGTTTATTTTAAAATATTGTACACCTGCCATTTGTCCTGTATGCTGATCGTATTTTGTCTATGAGGTAGAGAACTCATCGTTCCAAAGGGGATGTGGTTTATGTTCCTGAGTCTTAATGCTTTTTCCCTTCTGTAAGGCAGAACTCCTTACTACTGTCACTAAAATAAAGCCAAGAGGACAAAAGTCACACAGGCACTGCCACGATAACAGTTTAACTGTTCCTCTCACTGATCTTTGGAAACAGTCTCTTCAGCAGGATTTTACAGCTCTGGCACTTCAATTTAGCAAACTTTTTATGCAACTCATGAGAGGAATGCAGCCAACTCTGTATACTCAATTTAAATCAACTTGCTGATGATATAAAAAAGAGTGCTGAACCACCGGTTTGCTTCATCTGCTCCAAAACTACCAACACAAACTCTGAGGTATTTATTCCTGAAACGTTAATAGAACAGTCTGGGACATCAGATCAGTACATGAACTCTGCTTTGATCCCATGGCAGTCCAAAGAGCTGATTTAACAACTCGTTGTTTGGTTACTTGATAGTTCAGAATGTAGCTGGGCTTTTTGCTCCCACCAGGCTTTTGCAGGTTGGGATATGGTGGGAGCAGAGAGTGCAGCACTGGGGGATCATCTGTCCTGGCTGTGCACCAGGGGATTGTACAAGCAATGTTCAGCAGCTTTCTAATTTTGCATCATCAAAGAAGGATGATCCTTCCGTGGCTTATAGAACCATAGAATGGTTTGGGTTGGAAGGGACCTTGGTAGCTCACCACGTCCAGCGCCCTGCAATGAGCAGAGCCAGCTTCCATTAAATCAGGTGGCTCAGAGCCCCATCATCAATGTGTGTGAATTACCTGAGCCAAATCTGAGAAATGCCAAACTTGTTCCCATCGACCTGCAGTGCCAGGCCCTGGACTCAGCTCCAGGGACCCTGGAGAACAGGACACAACAAAGGAGCACCACTCTGTGAACTCCACCCACGACTCAGCTTCCCACGGCAGAAATAGCCAGAGCAGTTTAATTTTGGTGGCCATAACCAGACTCCTGATCAAGAGAGAGGTCTGTTCCCTACCCACAGAATGAACACAGCACAGACTGTAGTTGTTCCCTGAACTTTCTGTGCTCAACTATGCTGGAGCCTCTGAGCAGCTTCAGGGATCTTAGACTGCAGTTTTGGAAAGTTACTGACTCGTGCTGAATTAAGTGAGCCCTACAGACTGGAGTACCTTGAACTTGTGCATGGGTGGGGACTTGGGGTGAAGTGATAGGAGGCACTAAGCAGCACTGAGGGGGTCACATACTTATATTCCTACCCTTTCCTTCCCTGTAAATCAAAGTCACCTTCCAAGGTTTAACTCACACTGGCAATTCTAAGGAAGCAAACTACATGTTCACATAAGAAAATACAAAAGAATTTGCACACCTCATTTTCCCCGTTTTTATGCCCTTTCTATCCAAGCAAGTGCATTAACCTGACAGCTGAATACTGGGTGTGCACAAATGA
>QUSF01000033.1:3189393-3354393 GCA_003676055.1 Chloebia gouldiae | reverse complement strand
AAATTTCAATTAACTGTGGGCTTTTCTGCACTGCATCACTAAGAACAAAATTTAGCATAGCTGTCACTAAAGATTAGAGAAATCAAAGTTAAAGGATTTTGACATTAACAATGTGACTACACAGCTTGTTTATTTATTGCTTCAAATAATCTCCTTTTAAAGTCTGGAACCCTATTTTCAAGCCATTGGTGTTCTCCCCAACATGGTATGGGAATAGTTTGAAAGGCTACGTGTATGATAAGGCGACCTTTAAACGTTTGCTGGATCAGCACCGGGTGGGGATAAGGAAAAGATCAAGGGCAAACAGAAGATATTTACAAAAGGGGCACAATCAGTACCGAAAAGCTGATTGGGTGGTTAAACGGGGCATTTAAAATGATTTATTAATCCATCTGCGCTCCTTCCCTTCCCCCATGTCCTTTAAGAAAGGAATGTTCCTTTCAGAGCGCACCAGGCTGACGCTGTAAAATTCTCTACGCGAAACGGATCCACAGTACAAACAGCAGCTGATCAAACACACTGGCTCGATCATTTCGGACTTGTTCCTTTTATGCATTTATGAGAAGACGGCAGTATTTCTGGGGGATCCGAGCCCAGCCGCGGCCCAGCAGCAGCGCCCTGGCAGGAGCCTTAAGCAGTGGGAGTTACATAACCCGGCAGTCGGGTCTCATTAGCTTTCTGCTCACAGCCCCGGAGCTCCGGCGGCAGCGGGAGGAGGAAGAGCATTTTCGGAGCCCGCGGGAGAGCGGCGGAGGAGGAGGAGGAAGGGGCACACCTGGGGGCTGCAGGGCCGCTCGGTGGGCGCGCTGCCGGCGCCCCTCGCTCGGCCGGCGGCGCGGAGCCCCCGCGGCCCGGCCGCGCCGCCCCTCCCGGCCCCTTCCCCGGGCAGCCCCCGCGGGGCGGGGACCGCCGCTACTCACCCGGGGCTGCGGGGGTAGTGCAAACAGGCCGGCGGGGGTGTGAGCGCGGCTCAGCACCCGATCCCCATCTCCGAGCGCCGGCTCTCTCGGCGAGGATGGGAGGGGAGAGGATAGAGGAAAAAAAAAAAAAAAAAAAAAGAAGAACCAGAAAAAAAAAAAAAAAAGGGAGAAAGGGGGGGGGGGGGGGGGGAAAAAAAAAGGGGGGGGGGGAAGGGGGGGGGGGCAGCGCTGCTCACACCCCCACGACGGGCGCGCTCGGCCGCCGCAGCTGCAACCCCTCTGCTTCTGCAGCGCCGCCCGCCGCGCCCCTACTTATACCCTCCCTTGCCCCGCCCACGGCCCGCGCGGCCACACCGCCCAAGCCCCGCCCACCGCCGAACTGCGTCCGCGTGGCCCCGCCCCGCCCGCCGAGGCTCCGCCCCCCGGCTGGGGCGCTCCGCTGCCTCCTCTCCCCCCCCGCCCCGGGGCGGTGCGCGGGGCCGCTCTGACGTCAACGCGCTGCTCACTTCGCAGCGCCGTTTGACGTCACTGCCGACGTCAAACCCTGCCCTTGCGCCCCTCAGCCCCCCGGGTAGGGAAAGGGGGGAGCGCTGAACTACATCTCCCATGAGCACCGCGGCCCGTGGGGGCCTCGGCAGCGGCATGGCGGGGGCCGCCCGCACGGCCGACGGCCCTCAGGCTGAGCGGGGCGCGGGCCCGCTCCTCACATCACCGCCCGCGCCCCCTCTGCGCCGCGCCCGCGGCTAAAAATACTCCCCACAGGTAGCAACGCCCGGCGATTGGCTGTCTGCCCGAGCGGCCGCCGCTGATTGGCCGGCGGGAGCGGCGGGGCGGGGCCGCGCCGTGTTGTGGCGGCCGCGGGTGAGGGCGGCCATGGCGGCCCTGGAGCGCCGCGGGACCCGAGTGGGCCTTGGGCTTCGGGGGCACCTGGGATGGAGTCCGGTGGATGGGACCCCCCAGTGGTGTAAAACATCCCCGGGTTTGCTCTCAAGCGCCCTGAGGGGTGTTCAGGTCTGGTGCTGGGGCGGTTCCACTCACAGCGCCAGCAGGACGCGGTTCTGGAGGACAAATTGTGAAGGGCTTTTTTTTTTTTTTTTTTTTTTCTCCTCCTCCTCCTCTTGCTCTGTTTGTATAATAAAAAAAGCATTTTGGCATAAGCGCTACCGTGGGGCCCAGGAAAAATTTGGAAGTGCCAGTCGAAGAAATGCCAGGACTTTTAACCCATTGTAGCTGAGAGTGAGAATGGGAGGCAGTAACCAAAAGCTGAAATATTAAGGGAAAGAAGAGAGTAATATTTAGGATTTTCCACATCTTAACATTCCTGATGGAAGGCTTAATTCATTGTAAAACATAGTTTTTATTCAGCTGTATCAATGTTGATGCTGCTGGGATTGTAGTATTGCAAACAACTTGAAAATCTTGATTAAAACTCAAAATATTTACAATTTCCCTGTGTATTTCTCACCTATTTTTAAATCTAGAGGGTTGAACATGCTTTCAGGGAAAACTGGGTCACTTGTCACTATGCTCCTCAAATGGGAAATAAAATGTGAAGATTGTAACATTACAAGCACTGGCAACTGGGAGACTACTGGGAACTAATGTAGCATCTCTGGGAATCTGAAAGAGAGACCTGAGCGTTTGTTTGATCAAAAAGAGACAGAGTGAAACAACTCCGGGAAGAATGATGTTTGAACTTTAATGATTTTAGAAGGTTAATTAATTACTTTATTAAGCTATATTGTATTATAATTACATTACATTATACGAACTACTAACTAGAAAACTTGTGACTTTCTCCTGAGAGTCCTGACACAGCTGTGGATCTAACTGGTCAATGAATCTAAAACACTATTATGAGAATATAATTCAGCAATCACCTTGGGTAAGCAATCTCTATACCCCATCCCACATGGGCACAAACGAGAGCAGCGAATAAGACAAGAATTGTTTTGATTCTCTTGTTTCTGTTTCTCTCACAGCTTCTCTCAGGAGAAATCCTGAGAAAGCGAAGTCTCTGTTCAGAGGGCATGTGAATACCACACTCCCTAAACAGAAAAGGTGAAAAGACAAATCGAGGGGGTTGTTTTGTTTTAGTTTTGGTTTGACATGAGAGCTTGGGAGTCTCCGTGGAACAACAAACACACATTGACAGGTGGCTTCAGCCGCCGGTGACAGTTCAGCTCTTGCTCTGCTCAGTTCTGGGGTGGCAGCAGCAGATTTCCCTTTGAAGTGGGAAAACCTGCACAGATCAGTGTTTTCAGGTGAGATTTCATAAGGAGCTTTACAAACCCGGTAACTGCTGCTGAGCTGCTAAAAAAAGCCAGGTTTCAGAAGCAGAGATTTCTTTTAAATGGCTTTAGTGCTACATGAGAAGCATTAGGAACTGAATTAAATATACAGAGCAAAGATGTTGGTAATCAAGGCAGCCATGGGATCCCTTAAAGCTGTAAAAATCGGGATGTGCTTTTCTGGGGCTTATGGAAAGGAAGCTTCTCATGCAGTCCACGCTGTAGAAAAATCTGGTGTTAAATGCAACTAGACCAATTTTTAGGTCCCTCCCACCCCAAGCCATTCTATGACTATAAATGTTAATGATGGGTCATTGGCCCAGGAATAACCTCTTTGAGGATCAACCCCACTTTAGTGTTCCAGTGAAAGTTTTGATTTATCCTTTTTGTCTGAAAAAATAAACCTTTATACTGCAGTGATCACATAAGGCATGTCAGAGGTAGGTGGCCAAACTGTAGTAGTGTTAAATTATTAACACCACACCCAGAGTTTAATCCAGGATCATTTTTATTCTTAAAGCCTCCACTGGATTTTTGAACCACAAGGGTCAGAGTAAGGCCTGCAGTGTTTTTCAGCCCTTTTGATTAATACACAGCAATAACAAAATGTCTGCCTCCCTGCTAGAAAATCTTTAAAAATGCAATCAATACAAAATAACCCCAGCAGCAAAATATTACTCATGTTGCCAATTCTATTCGGCTGGAAGATTAAGGTTAAAAGAAAAGAAAAACTATATATTTTCATCTCTCCTGACAGACCTTGACAAGTCTTCTCCCCAGCAGAGCAAATCCACAAAAGTATTTCAGAGCAGGGCAGGAGGCAGGAGTGAGATTAGAAGTGAGAAGACTTTCTTAATCTATATTAAATAAGAAGGGTTTGATCTCATGCCCTGTTCGTAGCCAGATCCTGTAATGTTCGCCAGCAGACAACCATCAGCAACTGAACTACAATTTCCACAGTCTGGGTCTCTGCAGAATAATCTCCAAATCTAAGATCTCTGCATTGTAAAACAACTACATTACCACAAAACCTTGCAGAGACTGCACAGAATTGACAAAGAAACCTTATTTTCTGCTAAAGAAATCTAAATTTGATTTCTGAAATAATAACTAGCACTCTTTAAAAATCTAAATTAATATTGTTTATTGATCAACACATCCAAATCCATAATGCAGTTTGTTAATTTTAAAAATTGTTTAAAGCAATTATATTTGGAAGAAATTTTTTACTAATTATGTCAATGAGGACAAGAATTCTAAAGCTGCAGGAAGACAGGCTCAGAATTTCCACCACCCATCCTTTTCTTAGAATCCTCTTCTCTTCTAAATGAATGTTGATGTATAGAATATATAGGATTTGTCCTGATGGTGGACATGAGGCTTTGTATCATACATTCCCAAATAGAGTGCAGTCTCTTTTTTAACATTTTCCTATTTGGAATCAAAATTCTCCTTTTAGCGTGGGAGCCAGGGCTTTGAACTTGAAAAATTGGAAAGCTTTCCTCATTGTATTCATCCCTCTCTAGCCCAATTTTATCCATTTGCTGATTTTAACATGTGTTCCTTTTCCCCACCATCCATCAGTGTGAGCAACCAGGCCTGGCTGCTCTCCAGCAGATATCTTAGCACCGAGTTGGAAATGGAATGCAGATTCTCTTACATTTCACTTTACCAGCAGTGATTTTTTTCCATAAATACTGATTAGAAAGGGGATCTGGACCTATCAGGTTGTGCCCAGTACCAAAAGCTTTTTGACCACATAGATTTTTTGAGGTGGGAAACCACAAAATCACCTTGTAAGTGACGTTGTTTCAACGGAGTAAAAAATAAGCAAGAGCAGAATTCAGGCAAAACAGTCAGGTCACCTTCTAGGAGAGCCCCTAGTTTGTCTTTAATCCTGTGAATATATAATTTTTCTGGGCCAACATCAGTAGAAGGAACTGATCTGCAGGAGATTAGAGCTCAGAGCTCACAAGGACATCGCCCTCTCCTAAGTGGAATGCTACCAATATTATAGCTTACCTAGAATAAGTTGATAGAATCCTGATCAAGACACAGAAAGCAACTTTTGGGTAAGAAGGAGAAGTAAAACCAGGAGAAATAAAGATTTTTCACCAAAGCTTTCTTCTTCTCAAAGTTTCATCCAGCTTCAAGGATGGAACTTCAAGTAAAAATGTGGGTTGTTTGTTTTGCCTGAAGATGGTATAAGGTAGGATCTGCTCTTGAAGAGGAGCCTGAAAAGCAACATTTTCAGAATGGGGTATAGATCCTGAGAAGGCCAGTAAAAAAGAGTGAAGTAAAAAAAAGGAGTAAGTAATCGAAAACTGCTGTGAAAATAATGGTCACAAGTAGAGAGAAACTGTAATAAGAGGGAGAGGGAATGGGAAATATTTTATGAGCATTAGAATTTCCTATAGCTGTGAAGAAATGGGCTGAAGAAGGAGGAAGGAAGATTGATTTCATACATTATAGAGGTTGACCTTTGAAGAAAGTTTTATTAAAATTCAATATAATTTTTTACTCAAGTTCACCTTTTTGCTGGGAACCTGCCAGTTTAATGTCAGTTAGTTGTGCAGTATCTGTTAATAGATAAAATTATGAGGTGAGGACTGTTCTAGTTGATAGCCATGGAACTTCTGAGTTAATCAGCTTCAAGTGCTTTACTATGCTCATTCCAAACAATGATTCATAAACAGTTTTAAAGAGACAGAAAGCTGCTTTTTGAACTGTCAGTACTTTCATGGGGATCAAAAATAAACACTGAAGATGAAGGGCTGGTCTTTTGCCTTTTCAATCTCTGAGTAGATGAAGGTAGCTTAAAAACTTCTCACTAGGAATTTACTGAAGAATTTTGTGTACTTAGCATTTTCCAGGAAGGCAAGTAAATATTTGTTTTCCTGAAAAGGGAATTCCAGGAAAACCATTCAGTCTTATTCAAGAGACATACTGAATGTGAAAACTAGATAGTAAATGGGGAAAAAACATCTGTACAAAGAAATAGCTTTCATTCAGTCCATTTAAACTGAAAGAAAGAGCAATAGAGTGGTGGTTGTTTACAAAAACAGTCCAACAAATACAAAAATTCTGCTACTTTTTTTGTCATTCTGATTATCATCAGCTAGGGTAAAAAGAATATAGTCTGAGAACTACCAGGTGTCTCTTTTTGAAATAAATGGAAACTCAACTTTACTTAGCCAAAAATCCAGCCAATACCACTTTTCCTGACTAACCACAATGTCCTCTAATCCAAATCTGCACCCTTTGGCTCTCCCAGCAATGCTTTTTGTTTACTTAGGAAGGATCAGTGAAGCCTTCACTGTTTTCTAGGTCTTCAACAAAGTGATGTAGATGCACCTTGAATGAGAAGGGGAGGAAGGATGCTTCCATGCATTGTCAATTTATTATCGAGATTGGAAGGTGTCTCAATTTTTTGCAATAAAATCCAGAACAAAATATAATTTTAACATCCCCATAAGATCACCCTTGGTTCTTGGCTAAGAATTTAAAACAACCAAGAACAGTGCAGCTCAGTAAGAAGCCATCCATATTTTAAGCTTTCAGGCAATCCCTTTTCTCTGGAGCGTGTGGCTGTTGACTGGGTTTCTTAGGCCTTTCTGCATGCTATTCCTATCAGTAACTGTTTTATTCTGAGCACAGGACTTGGAGAGTTTAATTAGTGACTACCAGGTGACAGGCACAATATCACCTTTAGGAAAGGCACTGGTTAGAGGTGTTGATACTGGCTCTGAAGGCAGTCTGATTTGAGAAGTGCTGAGTTAACCTGCTGTGCTGTCACGCTGTGACAGTGTGTGACTGTGACTTCAAAGTAATTGAGTTCAAATGTCTGTGTCTTGATGAATACAGTCTGAAAATCGTCCTCATGAGAAGATCATGACAACTATCTGCATTTAAAAAAAACCAAACAAAACCCAACAAGGGTGTTTCTTTTCAGCTGAACAGGAACCGAGTACTTGTGCAGACATGAAGAGCTAGTTGAGTGGAAAGATGTCAGGATATGACAGTAGAAGGTTTGACCCTGAATCTTTAAGGGTATTATCCATGGAGGAAAAAAAGTCAATGGACATTTCTCTTTGAGCTTGCTGTGCTATAGATCTGGTCCTTACTCAGCTCCTATTAAAGTCCATTGAGTCACAAAGACAGGAATAATGGAAGGGAATAGAGATTCAAGCTGTGTGTTTGCTCTAGATAGTAGATTTTACACAGTTTGTGCATCCTGTTGATGTAAAGAACGTTCATGGAAGACTCTGTCACTGGCATTGAAATGATCACTCAGTTCAAATAGTAAATCACTCATCTCCTCTCCAACTTCTGATTCCTAAAGGTGTAATTCCCAACATAATATAATAAATGCCTTAAAAGATTAAGCAAAAGGTCATGTCAGCATAACATCTTTCCTGAACTGATGTCAAAAGGCTGCATAAAGCCACACCTTGAAATCCCCCAGGATGGTGCTCATGGGACTTGCCA
Organism: Chloebia gouldiae; assembly: GCA_003676055.1. Lineage (NCBI taxonomy): Eukaryota > Metazoa > Chordata > Aves > Passeriformes > Passeridae > Chloebia > Chloebia gouldiae. The sequence goes on along the minus strand of QUSF01000033.1, from coordinate 3,346,694 downwards.
ATAACACAATTCCACAGAGATTCTCCTGTTTCACAGGTCACAGCTCTTTACCCTGTGACAGAGCCACCCTTGTGTACCTACATATATACGACCCACTTCATGAGGACAGAATGTTTTCTCTAGAACACACATCCCAGTAGGAGCCATTATCTCATGTGCTATTATTAATGCAAAAACTTCAGACAGCCCCTGCACACAGCAGCGGATCTGTGCAGTCTCAAGGGTAGCTGTAACCAAGATCTTCAGAAGCAGGGATAAAACAGCCATGTCACACAATTACATTGAGTTTGGCAATGGGAAGAAGAGATTTCTGCTCGATCCCACATGACGATTTTCTTCCATGCTGGGAAATGAGCTCTTGGAGTGACATACTTTTTATTGTAGCTAATGGAACTCAGATTTCTAAAGAAAGTGATTCTGCTGTGTGACCATATTATCTAAATTGCTTTGTCGCCAACGCATAAAAAACTGAATATAAAATTGCCTGAGTATAATTGAGTGCTGACTCACCCCCCGATTAGGGTAAATGGTGCAGTGTTCCAGGGTGCCTTGGAGCTTTCTATAGTCTCACAATCCTATGTGAAATCTCTTGATTGATTTTTTCCTCCTCCAAGCAAACTTATGTTTCATGCTCCTATTTGAGGCTAGATGCTACAAATCCAGCTGCTGTCACAAGAATCTTCCCCCTGCTTCGTTATCTTGATCAATTTTCTGCTGAAACTCATCTTTCATCCTGGCTGGTGCAGTTGCCTCCCTTGAGATTATTCCAACTCCTGTCTCTCCATATTCATAGCTCCAACTCTAACTCTCTAGTTTCTAAGGCTATATAGCTGAGGATATTTTCTCACAAAAAGCTTTTCCATAAATTTTCACAATTTCATTTCAATCTAATCCAAGACTGCTACACACATGACACTTCTCAGAACAAACTTTTAATAAAACTACCTGCATACATAAGCAAGAAAATACAGACCTAAGTATTTTAAATGGATGTTTTTTTTAATCTTGAAAATAACCTCATACTCATTTGGAGGTATAACAGTGTGATTATGCTTAAAACTAGAAGAATCCTTAGGTTTTGAAATTTAAATATAAGAAGGGCAATTGTAAGAAGCAATGCCAGAGACCTGAGGTGAACTGAACCACGGATACTGGGCAGAGAGCTCAGATTTAGCTGACTGTGGCAGTAAGTTAAACCAACACTTGTGCCTTGGATGATCTCTGTTTCAGCTCTCCCTCAGGTAGTGAGAAGAAAGAGAAGAAGAAGGGCTATGACCTAAATGAATTACAGCAACTATTGACCAGCAATCTCACCTATGAGGATTTGCAAAAGATGCCAGCCCTGAGCTGGAGAATCTGGGAGTGAAACCAGTCAATTTCAACCTCAGGAAGAAGCTGAAATTTGTTTCCTTTATATGTGGAACTGGTTTCATATCAGAAAATAAAGAGTAACTTCAGCACATGCATCGGGCTTAGATTCTCCAGAAGCACTTGTTGCTGCACAGCCCAACCTTGTTCCTTGCCAGGAATTGTAACTTTTGTTGTCTGATAAATGCTTTACCTCAAAGAGAATAAAGCCCATTTATCTCCAGCTCCAGAGAGATAGTGATGCAATTGTTCCTTCACCAGGAGATCTGCTCCCTGGAAATTCTCTTCTGAGTTGGATGATATTTTCTCCAAGAGTTTCCTTCTGTGGAATAAAAAGAAATTTAGTTGAAATGCATTTCCAGAGACAATCCCTTAAGAATAAAATTAATTGTGAAAAAACCACTTTAAATTGGCAAGGAGGAGTAAATTTAAAATTTAGAGTTGGTCTAAAGCTGGGTCAGAATCCAGCCAGAGTTAAGGATCTGGTCTCTTCTGGCTGATCAGCACAAAGACTGTACCTTTGCAAAATAAAGACACATTTAAAAGATGTAATGGGAAAAAAAAAAAAAGGACTCTCTAATGGTGAAAAAAGCAACACATTCTAAGATTTTAAAGAATGCTGTCAGAACCCTTCAAAGGTAGGAGTGAAATACATAAAAGCATCATGGCTTTCCCAGACAGGTTAGTGTTGGTTGTTACTCCCAGCCCAGGCTGCATTTGACAGTTCTCACTTCTAGTGCCAGAAGTGTGTTTTGAAAGCCCAATATTCCTATCCAGATTGTTCTTTCTACATGTTTGACAGCAGCCTGCCCAAGTGACATCCAAATGGGCACAGTTAATTGTTAATGTCCCCAGTTCAGCTGAATCAGGGAAGTGCCTAGATGACAAGGAAGAACATCACTGGGAAGACTCAAGGGAGGCACCGGGGGATTTGCAGAGGGGAGTGATGGATTCAATGTCTGCAGCCACTCCAACATTTAACCTCTTCATCTATGACAACTGGTGGGTTACTCAGCTGCCATTTACTCCTCCTGCCAGGAGGAGTGTGAGCAGAGCACGGAGCAGAGCACCCTTGGCTGGAAGTCCCAACTCATTCTGCAGCAAAGATAAGCCCTTGGATGGAAATTCTTCAAAGGGATGAGGCCAGGCAGACTGTTACCATGGGCATCTTGGAGCAGGCAATCAGTCCTCCCTTTAATAAATAGAGATATGAGATGGTCAGGGAAGAACATGCTTCTTAAATGTGTTGGAAAAATGAGGCTGGGAACGTCTGTCATTGATCTACAAAGTGATGGAGGTTCCTGAAGAAGCATCAACACCTGCACAATCAAACAGGAGAAATTCTGCTGGTCCTGCCCTGCAGCTTGTGCTCTAAACTATAACTAATGAGTGTAAAGGCCCTGACAAAAAAAGCTTCTACAGAATCCCTTTTCTAAGGCCTTTGGTTTTACTGGAATATACACAGCAGTAAAATTCATATAGCCAGTGGAAAACCATGTCCTGGCCTGACCCTGCCACAGAAAACAACAAAACAAAAGGGCAGGGAAGTGGGGTCACGTTTGGGGAGGATCCATGATTCAGCATGTCTAAATCTCCCCTAATTTGTCACGCAATGAAGGAGTGGGGCAAACACCTGCAGCTCCGGGCTGCTGCTTCATTATGAAAAGGTACAACCTGGGCAGTGATGAGCATCTGAGGAATAAATGAGTTTCAATTAGGACAGTAGGTCAGAAAGAGCAAGATGATTCATATCCAGGACACACTCCAACCTTCCACAATAACACTCAGCAATTCTGTTCAGCTTTGCTCCTACAGACCACCCACAAACAGCCCATGGCACTGGCAGGTAACAGGCAGGGAGGCTTGGGTGTGCACTGAGACCTGCTGATTCCTGGAATAATTGAACTAAGCTGGGAAAAAATGCCTTCCACAGCAACAGGAAGGAATGAGACAACTCTGTCCTCGTCACAGCATGCCACTGTGTGTTTAGAAATCAGGGGATATAAAGATTGACATCCCAAAATTAATAAATAAGGTACCCAGAAATAATAGCCTCTTTTGGGGAGCCGTCTGCATGAAGTTTTCCCAGGAGTAAGGAACAGGTCATGACAGATGGGGTTTAGGAGTGTGTGGCTCCTAGGTTAGCACCCTGACAATGCCTCTGCTCAGCTGTGCAAATCATATTTTACTTGCTTGACTGTGAGTTGCTGGGCAATGGGATGTAATTTTCCATGCTTGCTGTTGGCACTGGGTTTTACCTTGACTTGCATCTGATAGTGCAAGCTCTGTCAACATTGTTTCACCTCTTGGAAAATAGTAATTAAGAAGCCTGGATGATAAGCATGTATTAGTACCCAAGAATTCATGGCCAGCTTCACTTTAACCCAGTCACCATAGTTTACTACTCTGCCACAAAATGTCTTTTCCAGGTTTACCTGAAGATGTAAGAAAACTTTAGGGGTGCCAGACATTAGGTTGACTTCAATCTCTCTGTAAACAAATCCTTTACAGTTTAGATCAAGGAATCTTTTAATGAAACAAAGAAATCTTGCCACTTATATCGTTTCCAGATATAAATAAGTCTGCTAGAAATGAACAGAAGCAAGGCAGAAAGGAGACAGCCATGCTCTGCAATGTCAGTCAAAAGTGACTGTCTGATGGATGATGATATGGCTGGCTGGGAAGAAAAGTCAGTCTAAAAGTCTTGCTGCCAGCCATCTGGCAAATCTTCCAAAGGATGTTGCTGTACAGTGGCACTGAATTCGAACATGCTTTGCATCTCCTGCTATCAAGAAAGGCTATTTACGCCTTTAATGAAGTGAAGATTTTGAAATCTCTACTATGGCTCTCATCTTAAGGACTCATTGTAACCCTCCTCACTGCCAGTTGTCTGTTCCTTCCCCCCACGGATGCAGAATCTTATCCCAGGATCCTTTAGGATGGAAAAGATCTATAAGATCAAGTCGAGCTGTAACCCAGCACTGCCAAGCCCTGCACTAAATCGTGTCCCCAAGTGCCACACCTGCAAGTCTTTTGGATATTTCTATGGATGGTGACTCCACCACTGCCCTGGGCAAGCTGTTCCAATTCTTGGCAGACCTTTAGGTGAAGAAATGTTTCCTAATATCATCACAGGATCATGGAATGCTTGGGGTTGGAAGGGACCACTGGAGATGTCTGATCCAACCCTCTGCTAGTGCTGGCTTACCCCGAGCAGGTTGCACAAAATAAAGATGATTTTTAAAAAATATCTTTCTACATTACTGTAGATGCTCTTGGACATTTAGTGCGTCACTAAGACACAAAGCACACCTGACTCCATCCAGGCTGTTCCAACTCAGGATTCTGTTCCCTTGTTCTGCAGGGGAGACAGAAGTTCACAGCACTGGGATCTGTAGCACATTCATCCTCTTGCTCCAGAATCATCATTACTTCCTGCTTGAAACTGAAGGGTCACATTTCATACTTCTGAACAGTGTAAGGTTTATTTTCATAACTGAGTCATTTGGACTCTGTACCCCAGAAAGCAACAGTAAATATCACCACTGGCCATTTCCTAATGAACATAAAGCAGTAACAATTTAATGTCATTTCAAAAAATCCAAAAACTTGCCATGAAAACAAAAAAATCTCTAAAGAACAGGCTGGATGAATATTAATGACTTTTTCTCCTGCTTCTTCAACTCCTCTCATAAGGTCCATAAGCTGTAACTGAATTCATGGCCCTCCTGAGTTGTGATGAACTGCAATGTCTTGAGACCACAGAACTGGGAATACCAGCACATGGATAACCCCAGCTGAGGAGCAGCTGCATATCTGGTGACCAGACACGTCTAGATTTTAACATAGGCACAGTAAATGCTATTTTCAGCCTAAATTATCTTTGATACTGAAACTAGAGTTAACCTGGATGGTGAACCGAGATCATCTGCTCTGAGAACTAAACCAAGGGAGAAGGAGGTGGGGAAGAGTGGGAAGATGACAAAGGAGAGGGACCCTTTAGGGAGAGGAATTAATTTGGAAACATGCAGTGATGGAAAAAGCAACACAAGAAAAACTGCTGTTGCCTCTCCCTATCACTCCCTCTCAGGTTCCTGTCCCTGCTCAACTGCCAGCCACATTCGTCATTTGTAATTCTCAGCCTTCTTAAATAGATGGGGCTAAGAAGCAAAAACTGACTCAAAGCAGCTCTTCTCACCTTTGCTATTGCCAATTTTTGTAATTTTTAGTCAGTTTGGTTTGGTTGTTAATAAGGACTTGATTCTAATTTCACTATGTGCAGGAGTAACTTGTTAACAAGGTGCTCCAGGAGATCTTTGTAGGACAGTGGAAACCAGGCAGAGTAAATAATTACAGTGTTTCCACCTATGGTAGTCTGCTTCAGGGCAGGTGTAAATACATCCATACGTGTTTGTTCACTTAAAAGTTCAGCCCAACTGCTTTCTCAATTGCTAATAGTAGAATTAATGGATAGGATTTCTTCCTTAAAAAATGAGGGCAAAGATTATCTACTAAATATCACCCTCCCTTCCCACTAGACTGCAAGTAGTGTTTAAAAAGTTACAGAATTTTTACCAAAACCAGATGTTGGGTGTATAAAAGTACAAGCAATTTTTCAAAGTATTCTATTTGTTTGGAAAGGGAAGGACAACTAGATCACAAAACTCAATTCAGCTTCAGAATGGAGGAACTTAATGGGGACAAAAAAATAAAAGGACATTACATTTCACTCACTTGGTGCATCCAGAAAACTCTGGACTGGTGCATGCAAAGAGTAACTCCCTTTAGAGCAGCACCACTTTCTTTGAGAAAGAAGTTGCTAAAGTGTCTGAAAGTACCCTGTTTCTTGTCCTCTGCTCTCTGAAGAGCAGAGGGAGCACAACACAACGCCCAGATGGGATGGAAAGGGAGTCCCCAGCTAATGGGGACACTGATCTGTGAGCGGGGCAGTGCACCACTTGCATCCAGTTTGAGTATCCCAGAAAGAACCTACCTGACTCAAAGAAGGTTTGGAAACCTCTCCTCAAGTTCAGCACACCTTGATGTGGGAGGAAGGAGAGCCCAGTGTGGGTGGGCTGGACCTCTCTCCAGGAGCAGCACTCCCCCTCCTCCATCCACTCGTGCTGGAACCCAAAGCCCTGCCAACATCCTTTGTTTCCCACACCAAATCGTTTAAATAAACTTCCCCAGTGTGGGCTCAAAGAAATGCAATAAACATCGTTTGTGTGGCTCCTTGGGAGCTCAGCTAATGGAGCACCTCGAAGGACTTGCTAGGCAAATGTGCTGCCTCTGGCTTCCCACACTGAAACTTCACCTTGCACCCCATGACAGCCCAGCAGAGCTATACCCTTCTTCTGCCTATTGTTCAAGCTGCAGGTACCACATTTAACCAAGCAATAGCTAAAAAAAGACATTTTAAGTGACTTGTGGTGTCTGCTGGGCACCAGCTGCCCACAGGAGAACAGTAGTGCTCTACTGTGTCTTCGGTCCCGATGCTCCGTGCTCAGGTCTCCTGGGTCCCATTCTGCTGCAAAAGCCCAAAGCTACAGCGAGAGGAACAATCTAATCTGCTAGGGAAATAAAACAGTTGAGGACTCATAAAAACAAAAGGGACAGATATTTGAAAAGGAAAACAGCAGAACAGATTCAGATGTAATTGTGAGTCCTACCACAGGAGTGCCTGGAGAAGTAGCGAGTTCTGCCACGTTGTTCCTCTTGAGCCCTCAACCAGATTCAGTGGGGCCAGGACTCAAACCTGTGGTTCCAGGTAGCCGTAATAAAGCTTGGATCTGAATTAAAGCACTTTTCTGCATGCCTGGGATACGGTGGCATGTGGCAGCCGTGGCTGCTTCAGGCTGACCTGGAGCATGTGAAGGAACAAGCTCGTGAGTGACAGCCCAAAGCAGTGGGACAGAGCTGTGTGCAGCCACAGGAGCTGGGCTCTGCTGGAGTGAGACAGCCTGAGGGAGAGGGAGCTGTTCACAGGTGTCCCACAGGCAACTGATCCCAAAATCAACTCTTCTGAAGGCAGCAACAGAGTTGATTTAGTGACCCTGGGCAGCACAGGGATGCATGTGTGGCTCTAGGGGAGGAGGATGGGAGGCTGAGCCCACTCACCCGAACATCCACCTTCCCCCCTGGAGGGGCTGCAGGTGCTGCCAGTGGCTGCTCTTCAGGGGAAGAAGGAGCCCAGACTGGCTCAGACAGCCCTGTGATGCAGAGGGCTGGGGTGTCATCCCTGGGACTAAGGGGACCCCCTCATAGCCCAGCTGTAGCACTTGGGGCTGTCTCCTCTGTGCTCCCTTCTCTCTCCCCAGGGCAGCCTAACGAGGCCAGTGGAAATCTGAAGAAGAGAGATTTCCTTTACTCGAGGATTCCTATTCAAAGCAACAGCTAGTGACATATTTTTTCTATCCCTATGCTTGGCAGAAGCTGATAGTATTTATTGAGCTGATCTTAGGCACCAGAGCTGGATCCTGACTCTCGATACACAGGCAATCATCAGAGCCTGTTGTGTTTGCATGAATGTATTAATGCTGCCTCTGCTTCCTGAATGCATAAAGCAATGTTTAGGACCACTCATCTCTGAGAGACTTGGAGATGGCTACAGAGGGCAAGACAATGTTTTTAATATGGAGAAGTCCAAGGCAAAGTATTTTGGTACCTCAGGATTATTAACATTTTCGAAAGTCTGAGAAGCCACTAACATTTATAAGACATTACAATCAAGATTCATTCTCCCAAATGAAGAAAGAGCTCCTGTTGTTCACATACACTCTAGATATTGATAATTTTCTCATTTTCTGATATGACAGGGCTTGGGGATTTTTTCTCCACTGAGACAATATGACTGACAGATGGAGATAAGAATTCCTCATAAAGAGAAGCAATGCATTTGTACGCAGCTGAGGCTGGAAGAAAGCAATAATTCTCCTAATACATAGGCACAGCCCTCCAGAATGGCTGATTATTTACTTCAAGAGTCAGTCATCGCTGACCAGAATGCCAGGCATGTCTTGCCAAGCCAAGATGTGAGCTGAGATGGGTGCAAACAAACCCTCACCCCTCTGCCCACCTGCTATGCTGCTGTTGGGTGGTGAAGGCTGGTCCTGGGTGGTGATGCTAGCCTGGGATACTCTGACCATGGTGGGTCAGACCAGCAGAGATTCACCAACACCTCTGTCATGGTGAGTCCAAGCCACTGTCACAGAGGTGGCACTTGGCACAGGCTTAGTTCAGTTCTGGGGTCATTCTCAGCAAGCCCTGGGTGCTTGGAGAGCCCAGGGGCAGCAGCTTGGGGCAGGAGTTAGAGCTGCCACTGCAGAACGCATCTGGAATCTGTCTTAAAAAACAAACAACAAAAAAAAAAAGACAGTAAAAACCACCAAAATTCCCTCGAAACAACAACAACAATAAAATCAAAACAAACAAACAAAAAACCTCGCACCAAACCCCCCCAAAAGAAAGCCAGAGAAACTGCCTCCAACTCTTGGGCCAGGACAAAGCCTTGGAGCAGCAGGAGAGCAGGAGTGCCCATTCTCCGTGTCACCACCACTTCTGTCCCTCTAGAGCAGCTGAGCAGCTTTGCTTCCTGCAGATCCTCTGGAACTGTCTGGATTTTCCCATGCTGCACCACATCTTGCAGTGCTGTGGCTGCAGTACTGGTACACACAAGACAAAATTTACACCCCTTTACCTGCTTTCCTCCCTGCCTCCTCTTTCAGCTGTTTTCCCCTCTCACTATCTGCATATTCTGTTCTTCACTACTGTTGCTAATAGCTTCTATCTATGCCAAGTCCCATCCTGCTCAGCTCTCATTAAACCTCAGACCTTGGGCAGACCTTTTCTTCATTGGTCTCCCAGCCAGCTTTTGTCTCTTTGACTTCTAGGTTCTCTTTGTGCTTTTCTCTCTGGATCTGGAATTATTCTGCTTCAGCTGATGCATGGATCCAGGCCCTGATATTTTGTTGAGCTCTGTGGGATCTCTTCTGTTTGGTGGGTGCAGTGGTGGGTACAACTGCTGCCAGCACCAGCAGGACCCGCAGTGTTCAAAGGCCTTGAGAGGCTGATGTGTATTTCAAGCAGTAGGAAAATTATCCTGTATTAGACATTGGCTTGAGAGAGACATTATCCCTGGAAGATACCCGCTCCAGAGAGACATTTTCCATGGCATACCTGCCCACGAATAGATCCTGACTTCATTCAGAGGAATTGATTGTGCAGGACTGTGCTGCTCACTGGAGGACGGCACAGCAGAGAGAATGGCATGGGGTCACCACTGCATGTCTTGTTCTTCTGATGCCTCACATCAGGATCTCAATAAAAAGCTTCAGATCTGAGCAGCCCCTGCCGGTAGCAAGTGCTCCCCCTGGAGCATGACAGGTCCTGAAACACACGTGCCAAGTGGATCTTTTATTTGGAAAACAAATGGTATTGACCATTTATAAACCCTGGCTTAGAGCCAGGCAAAACTAGCAGGAAAAAATGCCACCATGGGGGAGTGAAGGTGCTTAGTGAGGAGTAGGGCAGCCCTGAGTTATGGGGCAGCAGTGAGCAAGTAACTTAGCCTTTTCTTTTTTGCCTCCTACTGATATAGTCTGGAAGCATTTCTGCAGGCACTTTGTCCTATTAAAAGGCTGGACTCAACAACTGAGATCTGCTGTCTGCCATCACAGCAATACAAATAACAATAAAAGAAACAAAATAGAAGTGAGTCAGGCTGGTTTTCACTAGGAAAAACATCAGTTATCTTTATTACTCACCAGCTCTCCTCCAGGGTAGCCTGCTGGCCACCACTGAGGCTGCCGTTGTAGGGGGGCTGTATTTTGCTCAGGTCCTCCTAAAAAAGGTTCCCCCTGGGGTTTTGGAGTGTTGGTGGTTGCACATCCACATCAACAGGACCATAAGCAGCCTTTTTGCAGAGCAGCTGAGCCCAGTGAAGACACAAGGCTGAAGGAACAACACAGCATGGAGAGCCCATGGTAGGACAGACAATCCTTGAGGCCCAGGTCTTCATCTGGAGGGGAAAAAAAAAGAAAAGGGAGGCTGGAGGGGGGCCCTGAGGCTGGCTGAGGTCACCCACAGACTCCTGAGCCGTGGCTTTGTCATGCCCTGCAGAGCATCATCACAACAGCCTTGATGCATCCCAAACACAGACAAGCAGCCAGCTCCAGCTGGAAGCTGATTCCTGCTATTGAGATTTGTATTTATTAATTTGTAGCCCACTTGCTTTCTTTTGGCACAGTTTTTCTCTGCAAGTGAAAAATTTCCCCTGAATCACTGCGTGTTATTTCCACTTGTCAAGATAAAGGTTAATGAAATACCAGTAACTGCATCACAAATCCAGCTCCATATCTATCCAGGATTTTATATGGCAAGTTGTACTGCACAGCCTGTTCTTAGAAAAGGCTGTGATTAAAAAAACTAAAACTGTCAGAGGTCAAGAAATTCATAGTTACAGCAGCATAGCCTCTGCCCTTCACTCCTCATGTCTTGCCTGCAGGACAAGGAATAAAAAACCTCCTGGAACTGGCACAAACAAATGTGAGATGAGATTTCCTCCAACACACGAGATTCTGCAGGACTGTGGTATTTAAACAGCATTTTCATTTGTAAATGTTGCCTGCATCTGGATAGTGGTTACTTGGATAATTATACGCTACATAAATAATATATAAATACACAAATACCATAGAATCATAGAGTATCTTGAGTTGGAAAAGACCATAGAGTCCTATAAATATATATAGAACTTAGAAGCAACATGATGCTATAATTGACATATATCTGTCTTCAAAGAGATTTGCACCAGAGTCAGAAGGAGAATTTGACATCCTTGCTGCAAAGAGGTTTTCATGCCCTGAACGTGAAACCACCAGGACTGGCTGAAGGACACTCTGTGCCCAGGGACTGCAGAGCTGAGACCAATTTTAATGCTGCAAAAACACCTTTTGAAGATCCACTGGCACAGCCTCACTCCCCAAATTAAACACTTGAAAAGGCAGAAGATGCCCCTGTCCAGCAGGCGTTGGGGCATGTGAGGTTTCAGGAAGGAAGGGAGGAGCTGCTTTGTTTTCTTCCTAGGGAAGCAATGGGGTGAGTGTCGGGAGCTGCCATTTGGGGTGAGTCAGGAGATTAGCATGGGGTGGGTTGCATTAATACCAGCTTGAACACGTGCCAGGGAGGACTTCCAAAATTCACAGCCAGTTATTTCTTGTCACAGAGTTACGAGATCCTATAGCCTGTTCTTCCACTTTGAGGCGTGCGATCAAAAGCCTGCGGAAATTATTCTGAGAAGGTTTGTTTGTTCTGTAAATATGTATTTAAAATCTTGAGTACAGATGACTAAGTTTGAAGAAAATAAAAACCAAAACAAAAATTTCTAACAGAGCAAACCCTCTCACAGAGGATCTTATCCCTTCTTGGAGGTGGATTAAAAAGTATTGTTATGAAATCCCAGTGCAGATTTTATTATGGGCTATATCAAAATGCTTTGGAGTTTTTGGAATTCAGATCTGAAGTTCAGTGTTTCAGCCCACATGCTCCATATAAAAGTAAGATAAATGAAAGAATGTGCTTATTCTTCCTTTTGATATGCAAAGATCCAGCTGAAATGCTTACTTTCCAATTTGCTTTTTCAGTAGAAATTGACTAGAGATCCTATCAACATGAAATACCCTGTGAAACCCGAGGAGCTCCTGAAATGATGGATGACATCAAGAGCCAAAAGAACATGTACAAAGCGTCTGCAGAAAGAGATCCTTAATCACTCTGTGAAGCCTGTTGATTTGTTGCCAACTACTTAACTTAAAGCTTATGTTGTCATATATCTAACTTTAAAGTTTAATGTACCAGTTGGAGAAAGGAAATCTCTGTTAAAAAATTCAGTCCTGTCCCTTCAGCTGCAGTGTGAGCAATGACACACTTTGTTGGATGCTCTCAGCAAGTCCCTCATTAAAACAGTAGCACAAGGGGAGATCTAATTTTCCTAATATTTGTAGACTACAATGCAAGAAGGAAAATATTTGAGATTTTCTGTATTCCTGAAGAATAGGTTAAAGAAAGAAAAACAAAAAAACAGTGAAAGCTGCTCTCCAGGTTACATGCTAGACCTCTTTCATTTACAAGTATTTTACTAGTGAAATTGAATATCAATGTTATTTAATTTTTTTTAAAAATTGCCCACTAGATGGCTGCAATTGTTATGGCCATGCTTAATTTTTGGTATCAAACTCCCATCTTTTAAAAAAATCTGTTCTTGTTTTTGTTGTTCTTCAGCACGTGCTCTCAATCTCCAAGGCAGTGTTTGCAACGATGGGATCCTCACCTTGGAAATTTCAGCTGTTTATAGGAAGTTTAGTTGTTCAAAATGTCCACTGCAATGGGCTTATATAACATCTAAGGCACAGAAATCCACTGCCATTTTGAAAGATAAAATGGGAATTAATTTTTCATTATTGAAAGAAATACTTTGTTTTCTGCTATTACAAGGAATGATCAAAGACTCTGAGCCCTTTGGAAAGAGTTTCCAATAGTGTGGCATTTAATGCGAGCAGCCTGTGATTACTGTTGGAGCACAAAAACATTGTAAATCTGATGAAGGAGAGCCCAGAAGGCAGGATTGAGCATCTTCCGTGTCCTAGATTCAGCAGAGGAGCTGATGTGAAAAAGAAGCAGGATCTGCTGGAAGGAAGGCTCAAACGATGTATCACAGGAAATAAAATTTCCCTGCTGTTTGCACGGGCTCTAGTCCAGGAGCAGCAGTGCGTCTGGGTAGAGGATTTGCAAAGTGTTTGCTGGCTGTGGTTCCTCTTGCAGTTTTCCAGAAGATCCACCCAAAGGGAGTAGGCTCAGGTGCAGAGGGAGACTTTCCCCATTCAGCCAGTGAGCAGGGCCCCGATGCTTCCTCTGAATAGAAATGCCTGAATGTAAAATCTACATATCTTTGGCAGCTCTTGGCTACGAGATATGAAAAGGGAACCGCCTGCCTACTGTTTTAAGCCAAACACAAGTTTTAAGCAGCACGCAGAGACATTTGTAGGAATTCTCCACCAAGCATGAGCCAGTACAGAATCCCCAAGGCATTGCTGCAGACCCTCAGGCATGGTGCATGGTCCTGCCAGCAGCACAGAAATCGGCCCTTAATGGGAATTACCTCATTTCCATTGAGGAGTTTGCCCACCAGTACTGCACCAAAGGGGTTATCAGGGGATATCAGGTTTTGTAAGACTAAGTGCAACTTCATTAAGTGTCTTTGAAAGATGGTTTGTTCATCTGGAGCTCATGTGGGGCAGTGTCTGTGGCTCACCTAAAAACACCCCCAGCACAGCCCTGAGCTCTGTGCATCATCGAGAAAGGAGAGAGGAGAGGAGAGAAGAGAAGAGGAAGAGAAGAGGAAGAGAAGAGGAAGAGAAGAGAAGAGAAGAGAAGAGAGAAGAGGGGAGAAGAAAGAGAGAGGGAGCACCTCTGGCACAAGAAGTGCTGTGATGAGATTTGATTCAGGGAAATTCAGGACTGCTGTAGTGCACTGGTTTAATACCAGTCAAGTAGATAATTTCACTTATTGCTCACTCTTCCAAAAGTACCACGCCAAGGTGCTCAGGGGCCCAGCTGCAGTCAGACCAGAGCATCTCCTTTCTCTGCCTGGATTTCTTCCTAACTCAGTAGAACTGAGCACTCTTTCTGAGCTGGCACAAGTAGATTCCTGTCAGCACGTGAGTCCCATGTGCTGTGGGTTTGTCAGCCAGAGGCTGGGCACGGTCCCTGCCCACCCAGATCAGCTCCAGGCGTTGTCCCAGACCCCCTTGATTCAGCTGTCTTATCATGGTGGGTGTGGGGTCTGGTTTGCCTTCAGCCTTTTCCTGGCACATGCAGATCCAGGCTACCTGGATATATAAATCAAGTTCATTGTAATGCTAGTTGAACACCTTATAAAGATATGCTAATCAAGAAAGAATAATGAGACTTCAAATTCCCCTAAGTTGTAAATAATGACAAAGTGCTCAAGCAAAACATCACTGATTCTAAATGGGTCCTTACTTCTAAGTCTTCTGCATCCACAAAACAGGGTTAAGTCAACACTGAGACAAATGGATGAAAAAAGCTAAGTACTCCTCAGGAAATGGATATCTGTTTTACCCTCTCTTCCTATTCCCTTTAAAGCAATTCATATTATCATCCTGTGAAACAATCTGATTAAGTCCCTGGAACTCAAGACATTTCTTTTGAGTTCCTCTGACTTGCTGATTTTTCTGTCTTTTTGTGTCTGCAGTGAATCTTGCAGAACAGGTTGAACCAAAATGATCTTCCAAACATTCTGCAAATAGATCAATGCCATATTCTGTATCAAACACCCTACCTGGAGCCCATTTAATAAATGGATGTCTTTGCTATGAAATTACAAACCAGAACTTCATGTGGCATCATACCCATATAGATTTGAAATTATTTCACTCTCAGCAGAGCTTTCAGCATTGCAATAAGAGCAGTATAAATAGCCACAGTCTCTGAGCATTGCAAAGGACAGGGATTAAGGTCAGCAGCCACACTGCAGTGGTTGGCCTTTGAAGACTGTCTGGAGCAGACTACAGAAGGTGCAGGGGACCTGGGGCTCCCATTCAGCTGTAATGGGGTTGTGGCTGCCTTGTATTTCTTGATTATCACTCTGGGGGGATTTGAACAAGAAACAGATGTGTGGAAACCTGCAAAATACTTTTGAATAACAGAAGCTGTCTTGCAGAGAGGACAAGGCTGGTTCAAGACCACAGCACCTGCTCCTGCATGGGGCAAAGTCCCCTCCTTGCTCCTGTTGTCCCAGTGGAGCACAGCTTCCCACCAGTTTCATCACAGGGGTTTGCTGGGTAAGCAACAAATCACCCCAGAGATACCAGCCCTGGAGAGAAATAGAGAAAGAGCTGCAATGGGTGCTCCTCACCTCATGTCACTCACCCCAAGAAGGCATTTGGGCCTTTGGTATTTTTAAAGCTGACAGAGCAGGTTAAATTAAGTACAAAGAAGAAATTCTTCCCAGTGAGGCTGGTGATGTCCTGGCATGGATTGCCCAGAGAAGCTGTGGCTGCTGCCCCATCCCTGGAAGTATCCCAGGCCAGCTTGGAGCAACCTGGTCTGGTGGAAGGCGTCCCTGCCCATGGCAGAGGGTTGGGACTGGATGAGTGTTAAGGTCCCTCCCAGCCCAAGCCATTTTATGAGTCTGTTTGGGAGAGTGACACACGTAAGGTGCTGAAATATATTCAGGTGCCTCAGAGTGTCCTCTGAATTGTGCTAGAGATATACAGCTCAGTCAGAGCCAGAGGGAACCACGGAGGCTGAGAGTGACCCTGTTGGGTCAGAGGGCTGCTCACTTTCTCACTCCAGAGCCAGAACCCCCCTCTGGACAGCATACCTGGCATCAGGTGGGCCGTGGGGTGGGTCACACTCTTTCCAAGAAGGGACCCTGTCACCTTCATTGGTCTTATCTGGAAATTGCTCCAAAATGAAGCATTTTGTGAGCATGAACAAAAACACTGGGGAGCACTCAGCAGCGAATTCTTTCACATACTGCCTTTTTGTTTTGTATGATTTCCGAGGTTTCTGGCAAAAACATTTCCTCTGACTGTTTTCCTTCTAGAAACAGCCTTCTTCCAGACAGGGCTGCTCTGCCACTATTTAGCTGGGTAGACACAGGGCTATTTAAAACACAGAGCTGGAACATTAGCAAAGCACTTGTCTCATTCCAAGACAAGCAGGGAAGGGGAGAGTGCAACCTTACTCATCCCTGGGAGGCTTGTGCCTGCATCATGCTGATTTGTGCTGAATTTAAGGCTTCTGGGGATGAAGTCTGTGGCAAAATCTGACAAGATTTTTTAGAAGCTGCTAGTTCACAGCCTGGAGTATTTATGATTTTTGGCTGCCAGGTCTCACATACGTTGTGGTCAGCAGTTTAATTCCTTACCAGGCTCCTTACAGTGCCGTTCAAGCAGCAACCATCAAATCTGACGTTTCGATACTGCGAGGGTAATTGGGTAATTTTTTTTTTTTCTTCCCCTCCCACCAGCTCCAATCCTCTATTCTGCTGGGACATGCAGAGTCATAGCTCTGCTGGCTTGGCTTCCCGCCACCTCACTGCTCCTTTAAAACCCCATACCTCCCATTGAAGGAACTCAGTGTCCTGTTCACCAGGAGGACGTCAATGTTTCTATGGAAACCCTTCCCAAAGATTCTTGCTCGGCGCTGCCGCTGCTGCGTATTGTGTGACTGGCTTTGTACACTGCAATTCATTATCCAGGCTGTGACGAAAAGGGAGCAGCTTTCTGCCCAACAGGAAAAAGCATTAAAGGAAAAAAAAAAATAAAAAAGACCCAAAACACTAACACCCCTCCTCCACCACCTTAATATTAATTAAATAAGCCACTAAAACCAAAGGTGCTTAAATTATTTGGCATTTGAGCTATGAATGGAATCTGCTCGCCTATGCTCCTTGCAGTGAAAAAATACCCTTTCCTGAATAATTAACTTAGCTGAAGAAGCTTATAAATTCTTTGTAAGGTCCTTTTTCCTTCCGAATAGTGAGAAGAAAATTTTCCACCCTCACAATTACAATCCCGATGATGGATGAATATCACGTAGGTAACAAATGTGCCTGAGCAGGAACCCTGTGCATGAACTGTGTGGAGAACAGAGGAGGCTCAAGCCCAGGCTCAGATTTTGCATTTGAATTAATATTTGCAAAGGGGATGCAGAATTAATAGGCTGAAGGAAAATTCACATTAATTTCTCATTTGCCTCAATAACAGGAAATATCTGGGACCAGTGGAGAACGTGATGACAATGTTTACAGACATGTCCCTTACTAATGATGTCCAAAGCAGATTACTCACCCCTCTGCAGATGAGCTCCAGGTATTACACACGTGACAGGTAAAACAGTCTAGATTTTGTTCCCACCTCTATCACAGATTTGCTGTTATTTCGTATTCTGACATCACTGTTAACTTTGAAAATCTGAAGAAGCCTAGAAACTGATTTTCTTGACTTCCACTGGATCGTTGATGGGCTCTTGGCACCTCAAGCAATCAGATTTCAGGTGTCCCAAAGCCTCAAACCCAAGGCAGTCAACTTGTGACACTTGCAGAGAGACGACTCCTTAATGCAGCAGAACTTTGAGATCTGGAGAAAAACATTACACTCATCTACTATGCTGGGAACCAGCACTGAGTAAAAACCTGAGTAAAGATGAGGATGAGAGGAGACAAGTATTTTATTTTTAAACCTTATGAATTTCTTAGTAGTTCTGCTTTGGTGCTTTCCTAGAGAGGAAGGCAGGGTTGGGAAGATCAGATTTTCAAACTCGGCTCCCTCCCTGATACTACACTAAAGACTTCTATTACCTTTAATTGATGTTTCTGAGTGCATCCTCATTGATTTACTCCAGCTGTGCTCTTTATGCAGGGAACATTCTATTCTCAGAGCATAATCTAGACCCATATGAACAATATAGATGTTTCCTGATAACATAATTTAGAAAAAGGAGATGTAATTGCTGCCTGTGCTGAATGCACAGCATCTCTCTGCCTGCCAGAGCACTGCAAACTCATGACCCCTTTTGGAATCCATACAGGGAGAAAAGTCCCAAATCCTTCAATGTGGTTCTCATTTTGTCATTTCCATCTTATTAAATATGCTGGTCCTTGTGCCTTTGATTTTAACTTCCTAAGGATAGCTCATGCTGAAATTATTTAGAAGGCTCTCAGATGCTTTTAGATGAAATTCAGGGATCTTTCCTGCAGAAATGTGTCTGCTTGTGGGGGCACAGGACAGCAGCAACTTGGGCATCTGTGGAAAAATGGGGAGGGGACCCAGAAATTTCTTCCTCGGGTAACTTGTAATTATAAGAAGTGCAACAAAGCAGGTTCTTGTTAAGGACTTCCCTTAAATACTTGAAGAGGAGGTTGGAACTCATCTGACCTGCTCCAAAACCAGTTGGCTTGGCTGTGCATAATCCAATTGCTGTGATTTAAAATGAGTAGTTGGAGTGCTTTTGTCTTCTAAATCGTCCCACAAGCACTTCACTGTCTTCTGTCTTATGGAAGGATATCCAGGGTGAGACATTACAATTCAAATTTTCATCTCCAGGGTCAAATTTGTCTCAGTCCAGTAACGCCTGGAAAGCACTGCTGTGCTGTGGGGTTTGATGTGAAATAAGCACAGGTCCCTCCACAGCACAGTCAATCGAGATCCACAGCACAGAAAATTCACCGCTGTAATTGCTCTCTGTATCAGCTGCCCTGGGAAAATAGAAAATAAAATCATAAATAAATAAAAATCAGTGACTGAATCGGCCCTGGAGACTGAATTACTCTCCTCCTATTTAGAGAGTGGTCCCCTCCTGGACAGTTTTCCACATTGCAAAGCCACCATATAATGGAACAATTCCGTTCCACTGACAGCCCTGGCTAAAATAGTCCTAGAGGAAGATAGGGAATGTGTAGGTCACTGCTGAGGTGCTTGGAAGGGCTGGCAGTGAGAACCATGCTAACACGAATAGTTTTTCAAATTACTTCAGCGAGACCAGACTTAGCTTGCAAGCCTGATGCAATGGTCCAGAGAGAAGCTGTTTTGTATTTTGGATTAATGATATTTGGATATCAGCTTCCCCCTGTGTTCTGCAGCAGCTTCCCTGCTGACAACCATGGTGAATGGTCAGGCACAGGCTGGCTCTGGGATCCCTTGCCAGAGGAGAGGGCCCAACTCTCCAGCCTGTTTCTTTCCTGGGATCTAACAGAGCCTGGATTTAATTTTCCCTGTGATCCTGGCTAAAGTCCCATTACACATAAAAATCATGTAATGCTTTAAACTCTTTAAGCTTGGCCCTCAATAGGTCTTAATAACAAGAAATACCCATTATACTTGTTTCTTATTATCTGAATTGGACATGAGGGGAGCAGGAGTTGAGTTCAGCAACCATTGGGATTAAGAACAAGGAGACCTTTATGGAAAATAGCAGCAACCAAACACTCTGTGAGTGAGCAGAAAACACAATCAAAGAGGGACCAGTTGACAAAAATGATGCTAAATATCACTGGTATTTAGCATTAATATTTTTTTCTTTGTCTTGCTATGCATCCTCCCAAATCTCATGTCTGATGGGAGTGGACAGCCCAGAGGGTTTGGTTTATAACCAGTTCAGGTTAATTCTGCAGAATGAACATGGGTGAGACTGAACCATATAGCTCATGACATAACAACGTCACTCTGTTCATGATAAGAAGCCAAACTGAAGTTCAATTTGTTCCAAAAAGCACCATTTCTAAGGCAGAAGAGCAGTCAAATCAATGGCTGAGAGGAACTAGTGGTGAAAGTTGAGAAAAAGAGATATAAATACACTTGCTTTTAAACATTTTAATTTCAAGTCACAGGAAAACCATTCAATATGTGTCCTGGGGTTTCTTCAAACAGGGAAAAAAGATCAAAATACTAATCTCTGCCAATTTCCCTGTGCAGCAGCAAAAATGAGCATGGCTCAGAAGATTGACCTGTGAGCAAAGATTAAGAGCAGCATATTTTGTATAGCTTTTTAAGCAGCAACCATGAGGGACACACTGGCAGAGTGCAAAAACGGGGAAAATGGAGTATTATTTGGAAAGGCAGCACTATCAGGGGATGAAAACTAAAGAAAGATCAGGCAGAATGGTAAAAGTCTCTAAGATTCAGGCCTGTATTTTAAGGAATGAAAGCCAGAGCACTCCAAGCATACAAGGACAAGGATGAACTAGACACTGATGTGAGGATCTTTGGATGTGACCTGTGACTTTAAGCACTTCTATTCCTGAATTTCCGAAGAAAAACACCTTTAGAAATGGGACAGCTTAGCTCATACTATAAATCATTTCTTCTTAAGCTCAGCACCCAGGAGCTGCCAATCAGTTCTTAAAATCTTGAGTGAAAAATAAACCACAAGGAACAATCCTGTGCTCCAAGGGAATGGACAAGCTAATCTAATACATCTTTGTCATCTGTGGTTTCCATGACAGTTGCATAATCAGACATTTATGTAAGTAGAGGTTTCCTCCTTAAATAGCAGCCCATGATCTCATCTGCACCTACGGCATAACCCATTTGGATGGAAATGATGTGCCAGTCATGTGTACAACTAATTTTTTAATGCTTCTCTCTTATTTTTGTTTCTTTATTGAGAAATAACATATTTATTTCTTATTCTTTATTGTTGAGCCTGCAGAGTACAGCTCACACATGCTAACTCTTCTCATTGTGGTCTTCTCGTGGTCCAGAAATAACCACAGCCCCCAAGGTCCAATTAATGTCTGGGCTCACCCTTGCTCAGCAATTCAGTGAGAAAAGTGGTGGTGTACTGACAAATCCCAGTGCAGCACCTAAGCCTTGTGATGGTGCATCCACAAACCCCAGTGCAGCCTCCTGGAATCACAGAAGGCTTTGGATTGGAATGGACCTTGAAGACCACCTAGTTCCAAACCCAGGGGTAGAGATACCTTCCATCAGACCAGGTTCCTCAGAGTCATATCCATCCTGGCTTGGAACATGCAGAGTATCATAAGGCAATGCCAAAAATACAGATCTCTTCCTATCTGCCATATTAATTGAAATTAAGAAAAGCAGACCCAGTCCATGAAATCTCACTCCTACTCCCATCTAAGATCATGTAAAAAGAGTGAAGGCAAGCAAAAGTAACTGCATTTAAATCTTCATGCAGAAATTCTCAAAAACATCTCAAAAAAAAAAAAATCAGCTATGTGGAAGGAGTGGCTTTTATCTAAAGGCTGCAGACATCAGCAGACTAGGGAGCTGATTCCAGTAGGCAAATAGTTCTTAATGTGGATGTCCAGGGGTATCAGACACTCTTCAAAATCTGAAGTGAGAAATCCAGAAGCTGAGGAGTGAGTTGATCCTGAAATGTAAGTAGTTCTATTTAGACCATCCTCTTAGTTCTTTTTTGCATCACTCTGCATCAACCACTGAGCACAAAAATATGCCCTAAGCAGTGGAAAACAGGCAAGAACAGAAACATAATCCAATCTGCCAGCCTTCGCTGCCTCAAATCTGTGGGACTCGTTCCAGCCTTTGGATGTTGTAGCACCTTCTCTCAAAGGTATCACTATTAAAACAAGTATATTATGCACTATTGTTTCCAACATCAAACAACCAGCAAAAATATCTCCTCCTGCTCTTCAGCCTGATCTCACTTCTCCCACTGAAGCTGATTTAGTGACAAAGATAGAGAGAAACAGAGTGGATTGGGGTTTGCAAGTGATTGTCAATTGGATTTTGTGAGCCCAGTGGTTTCCATTTTCCCTGAACCCCCTGCAGCTCCTATTAGCCTCAATAACTGCTTCTAATTCTGGCCAGGACATTTGCCCAGATTTTTGAAGGAAGGGGAGTGAGGGGGGTGCCTTTCCCTGGTGCAGAGGGACTCCTGCCTCTGTGCAGCAAACATGGGCTGGGTAATGGCTTAATTACAGAGAGAATTCCTGCCCTGTCCAGCCAGGCTCTGACACACGTTACGTAACTGGATTGTTAATGCTTTTTATATGTTGGTGGAACTGAAATTAAAAGAGGAAATTATTCTCCTGATGCTCAACTCTAATCCCCATCTGTCTGTGTTTTTACTTTTCTGCACTTGCAAAGCTCCCTGATCAAAAGGTCTTGAATAGATTCCAGATTTCCAATTTAGTTTGCTTATGTAACCCAAAATATTATGGCAGTCTTTCCTTGGGGGCGATTAAGCATATATTTTCAGATCCTCCAATTCGCTCTGTTCCAAAAGGGCTAAAAATGGCATAAAGCTTTAGCTCTTTCCATACCATTAGCACCACAAACATTTTTTTTTTAAGACTTTTTTAGGAAGATAGGAATAGCCAAGAGCTTTGCAGGGAAGGAACAGATTCTGAAAAAAAAAGGGGGGGAACTTGTTAAATGTCCCCTGTGCCTTGGTGAAAGCAAGCTGAGAGTCTATACTGATAGAGCTTTGCAGGGAATGTAAAGAGGGACTAGACAGGTGAGGAGGGAGCAATATCTTGGGCTTGAACACCAAGTCCCTGGTAAACCACTGGCCATCAGGCCTTCAGCATCAAAATAAATACTAAATGTGCTGGGTAACAACCTGCTGAGTACATGGAGAAGTGAAATAGCCAAAAAATGCCCTTGAGAAGTTGGTGGAGTTTTGGGTTTGTACCTCCAGACCCAGGCACGCCAGGATCAGGTGTGTAGCACAGGGCTGACCCAGGAGCAGGCATGAAGCCAGCTGGACAAGATGGGTACCTACACATCCTTCAGGGGGTCTGAAGTTAAACTCACACTAAAGACTGCAGGAAGAGCAGATGCCAGTGTTTTCTCCCTGTCAGCAGTTCTTGAAGGCTTAAGAGCTTTGCTTTGCTTTTAAAATGCTTCTTTCAGCACTGACAATGCCCAGGGATGTATTTTAATTTAAATAAATAAATAATTAAAAAAATAATATATTTTAAAAGTTAGGGCAGAAATTCCCTTCCTTCATACAAACTTTTTTTTTTAATGTTATGACAGTTTTTTAATTTAATTTTTTCTTTTTTAATGAAATACTATAAGCACACCAAACTTTTTAGAGACTGTTTGCTCACAGCCAGTTTTAGGGCTGGGCCTGTTTAAGAAACCAAAGCATTTGGATGAAGTCTGGGTTAGTCCCTATTTATTTGAAGAAGTAGGTTTCAAAAACAGGAACTTTGCAATTCTTTGTCACCATCAGTATAGGGCTGAAGCTGTGCTGTGGTTTTGCTGTGCAAGAAACACCAAATGGATCTGGGTAAAAGTCCAGAAGGATTTTAAACTCAAAGTCATCTTTGTGGGGCTCTGAACTTCCTTATAATTGACAAAACCTTTAATCCTGATAGCGCTGAGCTGCAGCTGGATAAGGAACAGCCAGGGGGGCTGAATGGCTTTGTGCTCTGAAATGTCAAATTCATAGTAAATAGTGACACTGCCTGTGCTGTTTGGGATCTCAGAGGGAATCCCAGCTCATCCCAAAAATATTTCCATCATTGGCTCTTCCTGACCACCCTGTGAACCCATGAGATCTGGCAGTTCAGAGGGGTCTGTGCTGGTGCCAAAGCAGAGCAAGCTCAGCTCAGTGATACCTGCACAGAGATTGGGCAGCAATATTTAGGAAAATATTGTCCCTTTTTTTCCCCTCCCCAGGTAGATAATGAAAGATCTACTAAATTGGAAGCTGTGACCATGCTTGCTGGCTCAACTGCGCTGGTTTTAAAACAGCACCACAATATTAATAATATTACAAAAAAGAGACAAACAAAATAATTGAATCCAAACCACTATTCAGTGTAACCCTCACTTTAAGGATTTTGCATCATTATTAAAAAGTGCAAAACAGTGATATCCCAGTCAGACTGTGACTTCTGGAAGTAGTGTGCAACTGCATTTCAGGTAACTTAAAAATGCTTCCAAAAGTCAATATATAGGATACAGAAACAAGCTATGAAATTTCAGATCAAAAAACTTCCTTTGTTTTCCCTTTTATCCTTGGTACCAGCACTGGTCCAAAAGCACAGTGATGAAGAACTCAGCTGTCAATGTGCCACGGGCACCTCTGCATTTCACGGGAGGGGCAACCTCATCACATCCCCCAGGGACCTGCCTTGGGAATCCTCTGTGTGAAATGGAGCCCTAAAGAGTGCAACCCCTTGGGTAAATATAGTTGTGCAAAGCTGTTTATTCCTCTCAAGAGTAAGAAAAGCTGCAGCTTCCCTGGGGACTTTTCATGGATTGCAGCTCTGGATCAGCCCTGTGGATCTGGTTGGATGGAGCAGCACTTGAGTGCCCCAGGAAAATCTGTTATTTCCCATAGGAAAAGCACAGATCCCTCTAGGGGAAGCTGAGCTCCTTCACACACACCTTTTCTATCACTAGAAACCATCAGAGCTGGACAAGAGACATTTGTCACTGGTTACAATGCAGATAAATGAAACAGGTAAAACACCCTCCCATGCAGATAAATTCCACACTGCCCTTCCCTGCTGCAAAATCAACATGTTGCTAGAAAGCTCTCCACTTTCCCCCTATGCCCACTGCCATTTGCACACAGGGGTTAGCAAGAATAGCTAATATGGAAGAACAACAAACTTTCCCCTTCCTTTCTTCTGGAATTAATTTCCAATGAACTGGCATTTTAAATTTCTTGATAGCAAAGCCTAAAACAAATATATCTTCAGTATGGCCTTGGTGCAATATAATGGCGTTGTAAATCTATGAAAAACTGTCACTTTTAATTTTCTGTGTTCACAGGAAAAGAATTTTATATAGTAAGATAAATTGAACCATTGTCTTTGAACTTTCTTTTGTTTGAGTAAAACACTCTGGAAGCCACCAAGTTAACCACACTGCAAAACCCATCAGGTTTGCAAGCTTAGATTATATTTTTTTTAATGAACAAGTGTTCCTTGTGATAACTTGAATTATACTTTCTGAATGGTGGGAAAATACACAGTTGTGTCACATCCCCCCCCCCCCCCCCAACTAAACACACTATTCAGGAAACAAAATTAAAATTTAAAAACAAATAATTATTCTTCTTTGCTTCTGTACTGGAGAACTTCATTTGGGGATTATAAATCCTTTTGAAATGTTCCTTTTTAATGATGTCACTCCTATTCATGTTCCTTTTACAGCATTTTCTGAATTGTTTTCAGTGTTTGGATCTGATTACTTGGCTTGAAAAATGTATTTTCCCCCTTCTAGAGTAACACTATCTAAAACTCTTTCTGTTCTGATGTTATGAAGTAGGTGCTCTTGAGATTGCAGTTTGTGATGCAATTAATCTTGTTTCATTTCCAAGGATAATTGCTATTTCTGCTACAGTAAATCACTCATTTCCACTGACTGGCAAGTCCTGGGGGAGTTGCAGGTTTCTGCTCTCCAGTCCTGCCTGCACAGTCCAAGGCCTCACATCCCTGAGCTGTGCAGGAGGAGACCAGAACAGCGAGTCCAACCTCCACCAGTGCCTCTGCCTTTAGTTTGTACCCTTCAAGCAATTTCTTTTCAACAGAACTTTTTATTCCTTAAAATCTCAGAAACAATGCAAGGTGCATATAGCCTGATAATTGGCAATGATTTGGTCTTGAATGGGGCTGTGGGAAGCAGCTGAGCATCTTCTGCAGAGCTCCCTGCACAGCAGCACCTTTTTGTTCAGCTTTGAATCTCTTGGATTAAACTTTCCAGCAAGATTTATTTTGATGGGTTTTTTTCCTGTTGCAGCAAAAAGTCATGCCAGCTTCAGGAAAAGCCAACCCTCCTCTGTGGGGGGGGAAAAAAAAAAAAAAAAAAAAAAAAAAAACCAAAACCATGTGCAAATTGCAAAACATGGCAAGTTTTCCAGGATGGAACGAGCCCAGATGGATTCTCCCATTCCCTTTGCCAGAAGCAGAAGTGACTCAGAGCTTATGTGTTTCATGTGGAGGCTCAGCACCCTGCAACTGCCCCGGGAACAAGCCAGGGACAAGAGAGTGAAGGCAGGTTCAAAACTCAGACACTTTTCAATTACAGAAGACCAAAGAACAGACCCCAAACATCCAAGCTGAAAGACAAGTATAGCGCTTGTTGCTGATTAGGAACGTCTGTGTTTTTCCCAGAAATTTGTCTCCTTGTTTCCTTAGTAACTCCTCTTGGTAGAAGTAAATGCACCTGAGCATGGCTTAGCAATGGGAATGTTCTCCATCCATGGCTGCATCCCTTCCCACCCCCTCACAGTGTCTCCAGGAACATCCACGTCGGCACCACCACGTACAGAGCACAGGGGGAGGAGCTGCACTTGGAGAACGAGGAGCCCACTAACCAAAAAGTCTTAGCAAAGAACAAAAATAAACCCTCACCAGTCATTTCTTGCAAATGTTGCTCCCAAGGGATGGGGTGGTGGGGTGGGGGAATGCGTACTCCAAGATGTACACGAAGGAGCTGCCTACGCTGCTGCGTGGGAAGGGGTTTAATAGGGAGCTGAGAAAGAGCCTGAGTGTAGGAGGAGAAAGTGGCAGATGTTAGCAGTACCTTTTTGTTTTCCTGCATGGCATGGCAGGCAGCAAAGATGGAAAGAAAAGCTCCCCTTCTGCAGAAATAAAAGCTGAAGATGGGTAAGACTTTTTCCACTTGTCCAGGCTGGGCTCAGAGGTGGTTGCAGCATCCATCAGAGGATCAAGGGCCCACTGCCAGCACCACCCACTGACCATCCTGGAGTACCATGAAAAGAAAGAGCCTTGTTGTGAGACACCAGACTTGGAAATTACTCCACTGAGCTTAGGAAGGCTGGAACAGGTCCCCTTTATCCTCCCCCAGGGACTCTGGAGCTGGAGACAGTCACAGGCTGCCAGGGGCATCTCCCGTCAGGAACCCGCTGACAGGTTCCTGAATGCACCAGGGATTCCAATTCCACTACAAAAATTTTTGTGATTTTCCAAAGAATCATCTCTCTCCCCAAAATAGCCCTGTGGCATGCAAGTACATGTAATGTGATGTGTAACACTCCAAGTGAGGGAGGGCTGGGTAATCCACCACATCAACATCCACGTTCCCAGGCCATGTTATTGTATTTAATATCCTGAATTTTTATGCCAGGCTGTTTGATAATCTCCAATGCAAATTCCAGGTGAGTAACCATGCCTGGTGAGCTACGGGACACACACAAACCCTGCTCCTTGTGTGAGCAGAGAGGGTTCTGCTCAGAAGAAAGGACTTGCAGGTATGATACAAAGTGCAAAATTAAGCCAGAAGAGGAGCAAACTGTCTACAGGTGCACAGGACAGGAGGTTGAGAAGGCCAAATATCTGTACTTACCACAGACACCCTCTGTTACTTGGTTTGCACTGCCATAGGTTTTAAAAGCCCTGAAGTTAACCTCTGGCACTGCACTGCACTTAAGATATCTTCTGTTCAAAAATCTTCTTCTTGGAAGATTTTTGACTCAAATATTTCACAGAATTTGATTTTCTGTAACTCAGAGCAGGGCTGGGATCCTGCATAGATCCTTCAGAAGTGCCTGGGCTCAGCGTGCAGAGGCCATTTCTGTGTCCAGTTGACTGCTCTGGGTGTGTTTTTATGTAGTTTTGTTCACTGGCAGAGGCTGCACAGACTGCTCAACCCATCTCCCCACATCTCCCCATCTGAGCAGGGCACAGAGGCAGGGGCCCTTTAAAGCCTGCATGAATGAGGGTCTCATAAATTCCATATTTGAGAAACTCTGGCTGTATCCTTTGGCCATAAAAAGAAATTAAAGCTGCATGTAACACACTGTACCCTGTAATCCTGCTGCACAGCCTTGTGCCTGCATAAATCAGCCTCTCATGAATATTGCACTGTACCTGCCACTGCCTGACCTGGGGGTTTAAAAAAGATGAATCAAAGGGAAACAAAGCACAGAACAGGCACAGAAAGGTCTCACAAACAGCACCTGCTTTCTGAGAGCCTTAAAGGTCACCAAAAGCAATCTGAGAAGTGCAGAGACTTCAGGGACCCAATAAAAGTTGTAAAAAGAGGAGAAAGTGGATATTTTTCCTTCTCTCTTGCCACAGTGAAGCAAGCCTTGGAAAACACAGCAAATCTGGCAGGAGATTTGTGGTCATGGAGAGGGACAAGCTGTGGAACACCCAGAGTGTGGCAGGAGCAAGGAAGAAAAGCTATTTTATAAACCTTGTAGGGGGAGGAGGACTATTATTATTGCTGCTTTTAATGAAGGGATGGGACTATCATCAGGTTAAGAACAATTTATTGTTCACATAAACATCAGTCTCAGTGGCCATGAGATCTATGAGAGCAAGCAGTCGGCCATAGCTCAAAGTAGTCACAAGTTCTTCATTACAAGGCAAATATATAACTTTCTAATCCAACAGATAGTTACTAGAAAGTTTATTTTGCTTTTCTAACCTATCATTTTTACTTAATTTTGCTGCACTGTGGATGTTTATATCTAATGTTGCATGTACACCTTTTGTTATAACTTCTAAACTCTTAGCTTAATCTATACAATTACATTACTACATTATAAAACCTTCACCATCTTATCTAATACAGTCTCTTACTTAAGGCATATTCTTACAACTATAGAAACATAAGTTTGTGATTTTTCTGTTTAATGTCTGTGTATTGTATTTTTATATCAATCTAAGCTCCTTCCAAGGCTGTAAATTTAACCCTCCTGTGTCTGTGGAAATTTCTGTTTTTTCATTTCCCACAGAGAACCTGAGCTTCAACAGTGCTTTTCTACCAGAAATAACTCACAAAAACTTAGGATTTCAAATTCTGTCTTGGTTAAATATTATGAATTCTCACTCACTCCATGTATTTTTTAAATTCAAAAACTTAAAACAAGAAAAAGTCTGTCCTGTCCAGCTCGAAAAACAGACAGCAGCAACAGCTTTTATTAACAACTTCCTCCAAGACCTAGAAAACACATCACAGTGCTCAAGGGGAGGTTTTTATTGCTGAAATCCTCAGTAATGGGCAAGAATAAAATTCAGCCAAGACATCCCCCTCTGTCCACTCCACCTTTCCCAGTTTATTTGCAGCCCAGCAGCTCACCCCTCCCAGAATTTGTGCCCAGGAGCAGCACAGTGGCAGGAAAGGGACTCCATCTCCTCTGAATGGATTCAGAGACCATGGGCTACGATTGTCACTCTCTGGCCATTAACTTGCTTTGCAACCTTTGCAAACTTAAGCACTCTGCCTCAGTTTCCCCACTTGGGAATATTAAAGTTTTGTATTTCAAACTCCATGGTGTCCACCAAGCACCTTATGAGAAGCCACTTGAGCTTTGACCTGTACAGAATTTTACACAGAGGTTTGCACAGATTTGCTGTCTGCCAAACTGTGGATTTTTTTCTTTTTTTTAAATTTACAGCAGCACCCCCCTTTCAGCTCCTCAGTGCTAATCATGTCAGCCAGAATCGCAGCACACCTCGTGCTCCCTGTTCCTGTATTTCAAAATCCTACATCTTAAGACATTCAGAAAAGCTTTGCATTGCAGCCAACAAACACTGTTAAAGGGTACTGAAAACTTCTTCCATTGCCATTAATTGAGTGAATAGAAAACAGATTCTGCTGCTGTCATAGCACATCAAAATAATTAATTCAGCTATAAATAGCTCAGCTTACTCACTGTTTGCTGTTCCTCTTTTCTAAGGTCAAGGCTGCAGCCAAAAGGAGCAGCAGCACATTCCAGAGGAGCATCCCTCTCTTCTGCTTGAATTGAGGCAAAACAGCGAGACAAGGAGTGCATCTGTAATCAATGATCCCAGGGCTACACAATTACATAATAATCAGAGAAATAATTAGTCCCATTTAGGTAGGAAGAGTATTAACAAGCCCACATATACGCAGATTTACCTTAGCCTAATTAATGAGTATTTTCAAACCAACTTTAGCTAAACTGCCTTTGTTTTTGTTGGATGATGCTTCTGTATCGACTTGGCTTTATCTTTGATTATTTCTGCATTAAGTAGAGCTTCTACATGAAAAAAAAGCCAGTGGAACAAGTTGTGACACCAAGGTATTTTCTTCACCTTAATTAAGGACTTTCAAACCTCCCTTTGTGCAAGCCCTGCTCTTGCACTTGCTGCAATTGACCCTGTCCCAGCTGATGCTTGTTAGAGGTGATAACCTGAATATCCAGGCACTCTGAGAGCACTAGATCAAGATACTATAAAGATCAGTAAGAAAAAGCAGTTGTAGCAACTTGGATCCCAGGGCAGGTCAGGTCAGCAGACCTACTCTGCTCCTGGATGTATATAATGGACACTGCTGTAGGTGTCCCTTCACCTTTCCTGCTGGATCAGCTTTGCCATCATTTCAGAATTGTCACTGTGTTTCAGCACCTAACATCTTCGGTATACAACAAATCAAATCTACACTAGATGAATATATTTAATAGCTGCATTAATTAGAAGAGATCTCTGAAACTGTATAAGACTGCTCTAACAGAGCTGTTTGCATGAGGTTGTTATCCCAGGGAACATTTCCCTGATGCTCAAAGATGCACTCAGGTATTTAGCTACTTTTGGGTGATGTTTATCTTTGCAAGTCACAGCCTCAGTTCCAGACCATGAGCTGCACAATGGTGTATTTAGAACCATCTCTAGCCACTGCCTGAGACCTAAAATATTCCTTTCCTTCCTTCCTAACTTCCCAAATCTTTGCAATATCATCAATCACAGAACCCTCTTTTCCCATGCTCGCTCAGGGCTAAGCAAGTGGGGACTGGAGTCTCTCTCCACTGTTCAAAGCAAAAGAAGATTTTCTGCAATTATTGAATTTTCACAGGAGGCAGTGGGAGTTAAATATCCAGCCTGAAAAATGTATTTGCACTCAGGCAGGTCTGGCAGGTCTTCAAGTGGATCCTGACCTACTCGCAGATATTTTTTCCTGCCTAGTCTCACATGCAACCATATTTTCCAGGTAGACTTATCTCCTTGTCACACATAGTGATGTATAACCCTGAAGAAAGTAAAGCAGGTGATTACATTTCCCCACTCAAGTGTAGCAGAAAGGTCAGATTTAATATGAAGCTGAGGGGCGACAGAATGACACAGAAAATGTACAAAAATAGAGCACAGCCGTGCTGGGAGGGAAGCGGGTCTGCTCGTCCCCGTGGAGCAACCAGCAGCACAGACACACCATTCATCTCCATGCAGGCTTCTCATTTCTCCCTGCTCTTTGATTTGAGACTTGGCTCCACTATCATGGAAGATACATCTTTGGGAAAATGTGTATTAGGCAGGTGAATAATTTCCTTCTGCATGGCCTTCAGCCTCCTGTGGTGGCTGCCCAGGCTCTGTACAGAGCCACTGACATTCAGCATCCACCAGCTCCTCGAGCCCTCCCAAAGGAACTGGATTGTTTTAGGCTTTTATGATGGAAAAGATATTTTTCCTCAATCCCACCCTTCCAATGGCTGGGGAGCTGCTATGTGCTGTATTTTAATCCTGGTAGTGTCTTTTGGGCATTGCTGGACTCCTACAAAATCTGCACCTAAATGGAAATAAATGCACAATGCTGCAGCTGCCTGCATTCAGAGGAATTCAGTGTAGCCCCTTCCCATGCCCTAAATGCAATTGGATGTTTCACAACTTCTGTATCTAAATTAGGTTTTGCCATGCACATTTTTTTCCACTTAGTCCTGCGTAAATTCAGAGGAAACCCCAAGGAGAAATTCTCCTTGGACCATTAGGCTTGAGCCCTTCATCCAAAGCACTTTGACTGAAGATCAGCTGCAGAAAACAGAAGTTTCATCATTTCACAGTTTCACAGTTGAAAACAAGCTCCTGCTTTTACTCTCCCACATAATTTTGAGTTCAGGATTCCAAGTGCCTTTCTGCACTCAGGTCTGTGCAGATTCATTTGGCCAGATGAATGCCTTGAAGGTTATGGGTAAGACCTCAAACCTGGAAGTGGTTATTCTCAAAGCTAAGAGTGGAAAATTCCTGATGGTCTCCAAGATGAGTTGATAAGAAATAATGAAGAATGGCTTCATTTAAACACAAAGAACAATTCAGCCATAGCGTCACTTGTGACACTGTGAAAGTTATCAGATGAAAGCCTGCATGCTAAATCTTTTTAATACTGGAGAGAAATGTAACAATTGACTGTCCATTATGAAACCTGGGATTCCTGGAAGGGTATCCTACCTCGCTGCTTTTCGTGTTCCCCATGTCTGCCTCTGATTTCAAATGAGTGCCATGAATCATAGTCTAAGAGCAATGTTATAAAGAACTACTTCTTTCCTAGGAAGTCAGATCAATTCCACTTATAAGTAAACTCTGTGAATGTGCCAAATATTTACAGAATCAATCTCAAGCCCAGGAGTGATCTGCTTCCTTTTCCTGCAGACCCTGGGTGTAATGCAGATACCAGCGGTCCCAGCAGCTCTTGCAGGCCGGTGGTGTGAGTTTATGAGGGGAATTAAGAAAAATTATATATAGAATCAAAAATAGATTCAGAAAACCCCACCAACAGCTAATTCTGGCCAGCTAAAAAATCAGTATATCATCTAAACTAGTTACCTAGACCTTTGCTATTGGAAGTTAGCGTTCCTCACAGGGTGCCTTTGAGCCACCCCTTCCAGCTGCAAAGTAGCATCACTGACTGAAGAGCTGGTTTCAAACCTCTTTAAGACCCATATGAAAAGTCTATGCCCTGCAGCAAATTTGGCAGTCAGCAGTTACACAATGAACTCAACTCCAGTATGATTGTTTGCATAGTGCATGGTGACTAAAATTAGCCTGCCTCGACCCCATTGCAGGAGGAAATCTGAGTTGCCACTGCAGTTTCAGGTTTCTTGACTTTCAGAGAAATTCGTATCATCCAAGGAACACAGACTTGTCTTCTGTGCAGCTCTGCTCCTCTTGGCTGCCACTGCTCTCCCAAGCTGCATCTCCAAGCTATCCTACAGCACCAGCAAAAGCCTTGTCCTTCCTCGCATGGGAAACCAGAACATGCTGAAACCTTTGAAAGCCTTTTTTTCAGCATGAAAATGTCTGGGAGATGAACTAGTAAGGAGAGAACGCACTGCAGGTCACAAATGGTCTGTCCTGGTTGTAGGAAGGGTAAAAACTCCTTCAGAGTTAATTGCCACACGAGACAGAGGTTCCTCAAAGCAGAGGTGTGCTCGAAGGTGCTCTGCAGGAGACACACACCGTGTGAAGCTGGGTTGGGACTGGTAGTTTAACCTTCATTAGCTGCATGAAGGTGAGAACCCCAACTTGATTCTCAGCCATGCCCCATGATATCATTGTGTTTCAGAGCTTGTGTTCCTCTGTCATAATTTAATATTGTGATTTGGCCAGCCAGAGAGCTCACTCACACGCTCCCTTGGTCTCATTTCATTCTGCAAATGGACAGATGTCCATAGGAAGTCATACTAGTCTACCATGGATGTCCCTGTTGAACTTGAATTATTCAAAAAGTCAGCCATCAGCTAAGTTCTAAGCTATTGAAGCTTATTTGGGTTAGTTTTTTGTTTATTTTTCAGCTTGAGATGTGGCTATAGCTTCTCTCCGCAGGATGCATAAATAATTCATGCAGTTTTGAGGTGGGATCACTCAGGACCTGTGTGAAGATCCCCCTATCACTGACTGAACAAACCCAGGTGAGCTCCCTTCCTTCATCCACCCTCCACCCGGGCTCAGGCCATGCACCCTCAGGCCACATTTCACAGAGTTTTGGTTCCTCTATCCCTGCAAGATCCCAGATACCTTTGAATCCAAGATCACAGCTACCAGAGCCTTGTTACTTAATATTTGTAGTAAATTTGCACAAAATAAACTTGCTGTAGCAACAATCCAGTTAAGTACTTGTTTTTATATTTTATATGAATGCAAGCCAGCAAGTAGTTTCATTTGCTGTTGTGCAGTAGAATTGAAAGGTAATGATTCACCCTTAAAAAATACATTTAAAATTATTTAGTAACTACTCTGACCGCAGTATATATCTTATGGAGGGAGCCCAGAGTAAAAGCTCAGTGATGTGCAGAGTCCTGGCTGGATGCAATTAGGAAGAGAGCAGCCCCATGACATGAAATCTGATGATACATTGAACTTCTGACCTATAGGAGAAATCTGATCGTCACCACCCACCCTCTTCATTTCAGCTCTGTTCAGGAAAACAAGTGTCTTCATTCATCATTCAATTTTCTCCACCCTTCACTACTGGAATTTTTATATGAGCTGAATTAAATATGCCAGACTTTGAAGGTAAATGTCCTGAGTGGCTCAGTGATATCCATGGTGCCTTCCTGTTTCTTTAGCCATTGTTAATGAGCCTCATTCTGTTCTGATGAGGCTCTACAGGAAAGTGAGGTGCTCCTGTGTCCAGTTTCACTGTGGTTTAAGCAGAATAAAATACTGGGCATAGTACTACTGGATTACTTTATGTCTGAACTGGAGGCAGTCACTGGGTTTTGCCTTCTTTAGCAGCATTCTCTGCTCTGAAGTTCCTAAGTATTAACCCTGAAGTCCTTATTCAGGATTCTCAGCATCCAAGGCAAAGGCTGAGGCAGACACAGACTACACAGAGTTTAATGACCACGCAGAGGTGGTGAGTTGGGGTGGAAGCCCCCAGTGACCTGTGGTGCGTCACCACCATCAGCCTGACACATCTGCAGTGTGGTGTAGAGATAATTAGGCCTTAAAAGACATGGCACCATGGCTGGATGGAGGCCAGCTCAACAGTCCTTATCTGAGCTCCTGCTCAGCTCCAGGCACGTTGCTCTTTGCTCAGCTCCCCGGGACCTGGGCATGCCTAAGAGGACGAGGGCTCTACCCACCCCTGCTCTGATAAGCTAAAAACAGAATGAAGGTCTAAGTCAACTACACTCAAGCATGTGATAAAATTCTTTGCTAAACTGGGGCCTAAGTCAGTGTGTTCTTAGGGTGGAACCCAAATAGCTGCTCTTGGAGGAGAATGAACAGCCACACAAATGGAGCCAAAGGTTCTCCTGGGGTGATGGGCCGGGCTGAGCGGCAAGAGCCAGAGCAAATGGGGAAATGGCCTGATGCAAGAGGAGGAAGGATTGTTGTGACTGGCTGTGTGGCTACGGCTTGGGAGGAGGAATTTCCTCATGGGAATGTTGCCAGGAGGGTGAGGAAATTGCTCGCTTCTCCAAGCCGAAGCAATTAATGGAGAAGGGGTGAGAACAAAGGTTATGTGCTGTGGGCAGTGTCACTGAGACACAGCCGGAGTGGTGATTCGGGTTGTGGGGTCCAAAACAGTACACTGGCTTCAGACCTTAAAAACTCTGAAAGAGTAAAGTTATAGAGATCTTCATCCCAGAAAAATATCTGTGGTAACCATTCAGGAAGTCTAGGGCAATGGCTTGTGTAGTCGAGGATAAAAACAACCCAAATCTAAGATAGCAGCACCAGATTTCATCCACAGTTCTGGAGACCAAGTGTTAGCCGAGTCCCTGGAGTTTCTCAATACATCAAGCTGCTACTGCTGGACTGCCTGTTCTCTCTGTTTGTACTTTCTTTGGGGCTTTTGGGCCACCTAACTGTTCCTTGTTCTAAAACATACTGAAACTTCTTCATCATGAAATAGGAGAGAGCTTCTGTCCTTCTGAAAGAAATTGTGGAAAAGGCATGGAAACACTAGAAAGAAATGGTTATGGTTTTTGTCTCTTTTGGAAAATAAGTAAATTGCAATATGGGTGGAGGGGACCATAACATCCCAGGAAAACACTTCAATACATCAGGTACTACACTCTGAAATTGTTAGAGCTATGTGTGCAAGAACCCAGCTTCTACACTCAAAAAGACACTTCAGCTACAGCCAAAAAATTTGTGAAAGACAGAACCAACCAACCTCCCAAAAATGCATTCCCCCTAAGGGGAGTTTTGGGCACTGTGCTGGCTGACAAGAGGCTCAGAGCTGTGCAGAAAAGCTGTTTCTGGATCTATTCCTACTACACAGAGGGAAAGAAGATTTCATGCCTGAAGGATCTCCTTGATTACATGTCCATTTCGTAGGCACCATCTACAACTGGTTAGAACCTAAAAATAGCAATTTCTTCTGCTCAGAAGAGACAGTAGCTTCTTTTCTTTTCTTTTCTTATACCAGAAAAAAATTGTTTTGAACTGACTCTTCTAGATAAACAGCATTTAGAAGTAAGTGTAGTGATCATGATGAATCTCATATAGGGATTTGCAGTTGCTTTTCATGCCACGGATCACAAATTAAGAAAATCTTGTCTCTTGGAAACTCTTCTATTCACAGTTGCATCAAGTCCCTGTAGCAGCAACTTGCATGGAAAAATAACATTAGGGATATTTTTATTTTTAGGTGTCTTAATGAAATATAGCAGATGGAAATGAAGAGGAGAAGCCCATCCTATGTGACTAGCCATCTGTCTGAGGATCAGCAACAAGTGTTTCATGGATCAGAGCTAGAAAATTAGTGGGCAATTAACATCAGTCTTCAAGCTACCCTACAATTCTTCACACTCATTATTCTGCTCTATGGAATGGCTTTCAAATGCCACCCAGAGCTTACCCAGCTGTGAGAGATGTGCTCGTATCACCAACCCTGGCTTTAGAGCACTAAACCTTGGGCTGAACACCAGCAGTTCCTTCTTGTCCCACAAAGCTGACAGTGACTACATAAAATCCACACTCCCAGCTCTCAAGATCCCAAGGACAAATCCAGTCATTTGCCTTTTCCTAAATTTGCCTTTAAGATGTTCCTATCCCACCCTCAGTTCTCCAGCACACCAAGCACTGGGATTTGCACTGGGCATGCCATGGAAATCAGGTTACCAACATGAACATGGGGTAAAGAGCTATTATACACAACTAGTTTTTTGTGTTGGGTTTATTTCTGGCATGTGGCTTTTCCAAGTCTGTTGAGTATTTGGTCTGGAATCTCACTCTCCAAACCCACTCCAATGATTTCCACGCACTGCTCTGCTGGAGGAAGCCTGCCTTGTTTAATGACATCCTAAACACACAATCCTGAGCACTGCTAAAGGTCAGGCAGCCTGAACTTTTGGAGATGAGATACTTGCTCAGTGTTGTCACTGTTATACCCTCTTGGTGCCCACACATGCTGCATTACATCTCTGGGTTGCTCTTCTCTTCCTTTCTTGGAAAATCAATGCCTTCTCACAAGAAAGGTTTTGTATTTCACCATTAGAGAGTAATGGTTATTCTTCTTTGGTAACAGGATATTGTTATCAGGCTGTTTTAACTTTGTTTATTACCTCCATTCCTCCAGCTGCTACAATTCACTTGATACATGTTTGGTTATTTTTATGCTTTGATTTAAGAACAGTGTGCTCCAAGGCTGCACTTAAAGAAATGCCCAAGGAGTGGAGTCAAGGGAGTCATCAGCTTATTTACTGGACTGAGCTGAGCCCAACACGATGCCTTAGGAAATAACCTCTCTTCCTGGAAATCCATGGATAACTGTTTACTGTATGGCATCAACATAATTAATCTTCACAAAACCCTGGGCACGCAACATCTGAATATGACACAGCAGGTAGAAATTGTGTCATTCTTCATACAGGGAAAGTGGCACCACTGACAGAGTTTAAATCTAGGGAATCCTCTTTGTAAACCTTCTTGAGTTTTGGCTGTGTCTATTACTTTTATGGCCCTTTTTTCCCCCTTCTGAATGAGTAAGCAATACAGTTTGTTGTCAAATGCCCAGTATTTGCAAACAGGTTTCAGTCTGCCCTTTCCAAGCTTGAAGGTAGATTTATAAGTCATGCAAAGGTTCCCTCCACTCTGCATCAATGCCTTCCCCATCCCCCCTCTCTTCTTTCCAGCCCATCTCAGAACAGATAAAGGAATCAGAGCTGGGATGGGATTGGGATGTCAGTAGAGGGATGCCATCAATCAGCCTCCTTGGTTCCAGTCAGTGAAGAGTTCAGACCTGCCCTGCCCAGCCATGGTCTGGGTGCAGAACTGAGGGGCCTGTGGTGTGCACAGCCTCAATTTTTCTCTCAAGGACCATGAGAATCCTTTGCAAGGTCTTACTCTACCTTCTTTTTTCCACCTATTCCGACCTGTTGTCAGAACTTGTAGCAGCAGAGAACACAGAGATCATTTCAAAATCCTCCTCTGCTCTCATGGCTGAATTAACCTCTGTTATGATCCAGTTTAAACACAGAAGAGCAGAGGGAACAAAGCCTCTGTGAATAAAAAGGGATCAAATCCAGAAAGGTTCAAAATATGCCCAAAAAACATGACTAAAACCAAACAAGGTTTGATGTTGGTGCCAAAAATTTGATACATTTAGTTTAACAGTAGAAAAGGCAAAGAGAAAAAAAGAGAAAAGGAAGAAATAGAGAAAGAAGTGTTTGTGGTGTGGTGAGGCCGTGGTGACAGCAGGGGACCCTCATCACCCAGAAGAGCAGATGGAGGGGAGCAATGAGATGTCAGTGGGACCCCCAGAAGGGTGACACGTTTCTACCTAACCCCTGCCACTCTCTCCCTGTCCCCCCAGCCACCACACACACTTCTTTCTCTTTCTTTCTCTTTGCCTCTTCCAATATTAAACAAAATGTATCAAATTTTGGCACCAACATCTAACCTCGTTTGGTTTTAATCTTTTTTTCTTGGGTATATTTCAAACCTTTCTCGGATTGATTTGCTTTTTTCACGGAGACTTTGTTTCCTCTGCTCTTCTGTGTTTAAACCGGATCGCAACAACCTCACAGATATCCTGGAACACCAAGCCTGGTGTCTCCAGGGGCTTGGTGACACACAGCAAAACCATCCTCCCTCTCCACACTGCCATCCTACACAGAGAAACCCAAGCCTTTTCAGGATCTATTTAACCTGCAGCTCTCTGTCCTGTAGGGATAGGGCTGGGATTTTTCAAATGAATTTGAATTTTGTTGTTCAATTCCAATTGTGTTTCAGGGGATTTGGCAAATAAGTCACAGCCTTTTTTAAGGCGCTCACACAAAACAGCAATGAAGATGAATCTGCAGGTTGTCCACAGAGGAAGACTGATGGTTCATTATAGCACCAGTTAAATGTTACTTATCTCATTCATTGTCTCATTCGAGTTACTCATTTCCCCCAGAAACCCAAAGAGTTGGACTCATGAGATGGCTCGATAAAGTTCTTCTTTCAACTATCATTCTCGTTTAGGAATAAGACCTAGAAATATCTTTTCCTGCAGAGTCATAAGCCTCCAGCCAGGGCAAACAACTGCTTATTACATGAGCTCAGATCCAAAGTTTGCCACTGTTCATGGAGAGCCAGATCCAATGTTTTGGTTTGGCTGATGGTAAAGAAAGGTAAAGCTGAGTAAATCCAGATCTGAACCACTCCCAGTGTCCATTGCTGGGGACTGGGCTGCTTTCAGCTTGTCTTCAAAGTCCATGGCCTGAGCTGCAAAATCAACTCTGGAGCATCAGAAGGGTCTGAGTAAAAATACATTGCTGTTATTCACACTA
The DNA here is from genome assembly GCA_003676055.1 of Chloebia gouldiae. Taxonomy (NCBI): domain Eukaryota; kingdom Metazoa; phylum Chordata; class Aves; order Passeriformes; family Passeridae; genus Chloebia; species Chloebia gouldiae. The sequence goes on along the minus strand of QUSF01000033.1, from coordinate 3,307,367 downwards.
AATAAATACGTGAAGTAAGACCTGCTGTGGTGAAGAAAGCTGCACCTAAGTCATGACATCTGAATTGCTGAGCTGCATCCTTGGGATTTGTATCCTGTGTTTGCCAAGGGGCTGTTCCCACGGGGAGGCAGCCAGCACCATTCCGGCTCCTCGGAAAGCTGCGAGTGTTTCCCGGGCTGTAACAGAGCCTGAAGGGCCCCAGTGCCTGCTCTGGGTGATGAAGAACACAGCTGCAGGGGTGCTGAGAGAGGCTGGAGGGGGGCAGACAGCTCCTGTCGTGCCGTTTGATCTGGGCAATCCCAGCCAAGGCACTTTTACCTTTTAATGACAGGGTTTGAGGACAGCTTTCATTGCAATAATGGTAAGAAACTATGAAAGAAAAAAAAAACAAAAATCCGGAAGGCAACCCTCAGATTTTTACTCACAAATGGAAGGAGGCAGATACAGAAAAGTGACTACAAGCCCTTGCCCAAGATAAAATTACAGAGCAGAAAACTCCATCCTATTCTTCAGCACTGAAGGTCTCTTCTCCGGTAAAGTGTACCTCCAGAGCTGGGGTGTCTCCCAAAGGAGAACAAGTTTCAGAGCCATGGTTTTGGATGCCATTTCAGTGGGCACATGCATGAATGCTCCTCTGAACCTCTGCCTCCCTAATTACCCCTCAGCTAAATACCTGGCAGCTGCTGGAGCTGACAGCACTGGGGATTCTTATGGAACAGATCCTTCATAACCCCCTTGAAAATGAAAATATAAGCAAGCCAGTTCCTGATGGTGTTGGTTTTTACCTGCCCTTGCCAAAACATCTTCAGTTTCTAAAGTTGCTGCCCTCTTTCTTAGGACCAGGATGATCACTAGGCTTATTGGGCTAGAGGATCAGGAAGTCCAGGCTCTTATCCTTCTACCTCAATATCTGGGAATTTTATTCCATCATCTATTTTAGCCACACATTAAATAAAAGAGGTGGCACAAGAAAAAGAGAATAAAAGCAATATCTTTATCCAAATGCCCTGTGCCTAGTGAGGCACCAGGTGTGCCCTGTACTCTGCTCACTGTTTGGGGTTTGGCTGCTGCTCTTCTGGACCTGGGTGGGTGCAGTGGGTGCCCTCAGCCACCCACCCCATCCCAGGCGACAGGCTTGAGCAGCAGTGCCTGCTGCCTGTCAGGACATGCATTTTGATCTTACACATGGCTCAAAAATAGTCAACCTGCTTTATTTTCACATCCACTTCAGCAGGATGGGGTTAGGTAGGCTTTGCTTCCATCTCAAAGGGCTGGAGACCAGCCCAAGTCTGAAAGGTTTTAGGGGGAAAAGGTGTTATGGGGTGAGAGAAAATAATCTAGGAGAAACTTGCTGCTGCTCCCAGCTGCAGCTCAGGTGTGATCCACCATGAACACAACCCTTTCCTCCTAATTTTTTGTCTAGCCCATGAGCCCAGGTTGAAGCTGTTTTTCCAGCCCAGAGGAGATATGTGGAGTCACAGGAGAGCTCCAGATCATCTCAGCCACCTGTTTGAGCCTGGGTTTCTTACAGAGATTACGTGTTCAGGGGCATGGGGACATTGCTATTGGCAATCCTCAGAATGCCTTGCATAGAGGGCCCAATGAACCTCCTCATACTGACTGAATGCACACAGAAAGACCTTGCTACTGCCACCCAAATCAGTGAGGGGGGAAGGCAATGTGTGTATTAAATAATACTTAGCAGTAAAAAGGATTAACTGCCCCATTCATGTAAGGGAAAGAAAAAGGAGCTTTCTAAAAGCTTAAATTTGGGGCCCATTACTCTGCAGAGCAGCTGGGCCTCCCACACTGTCTGGTTTGAAGTGAATCTCTCACACAGGAACTCTGTGTGCTCGAAGCCCCCACTATCCACAGGCAGAAATGTGTGTGTGTGTGTGTGAGTGCTACACACTACCAGCTCACAGGTTCCAGCTAATTAGCAGAAATACCCTGCTATTACACTTGGTCAGCCTGTCAGTCAAGAATTCCATCGTCCTCCCTGATGTCCATCCCAGGACTTCAGCCATCTACTGTTTGTTACTAAAACCAAAGTCCACAGAGGCCCATGGAAGCATCCAGCTGGTTGCACCTCACACAAAAGCCCTGGGCTTGGGCTCAGCCCTGGCTGCAGCAGAAACCAGCAGCAGAGGGGACACAGCAGAAAAACAGCACTAAATAAACCCAATCTTAGCACCAAGGTTGATACAAAAAGCCATAAAAACCCTGCAGCAATAAAAAAAAGAAAAATGCATGGCAAAAACATTTGGGAGGCAAAACCAAAGTTCAGATGCTGACATGAAGGTGGTTGGTTTGGAAGAGGCTGCCTGAAGCCTGTCACTGGTCCTGTCCTAGCAGGATTATGGTTTGCACACACCAGCACATGTCAGCTTGTATTCACAGCCCTGAAGTTGTGCTCTCCACAAATGACAGCGAGATCCGAGATGCTGCTTTCCCCTGCCCACCCCTGTTGCTGTTTCCTCTGCCTGTTCCATCCATCACCATCCCACCCCCAGCTCCACCTCAGCATGTGCTGCAGGACAAGAAATGTAATTCAGTTCAGAAGATTCACTTTGAGGTAAGCAGATGTCTTGCACCACCTTGGACACGTTTCACATGTCTCAATTAGCAGAGGGAAAGTGGCAGCACTGAAGGTGGAGGTCTGGAAGCCCCTGCTTCACTGCAAAGCAAACTGGATTCACACTGACACAGAGAAGGATCCTCTCGAGGAACACATCCTGCAAATGCTCTTCAATCTCTGCTATGGATGTGGAGAGGACTCAGTTCCTGGTGCTCTTACCTGCTCCCATCCTGATTGCCCGTACACAGGATTCAGCTGTGACTTTCCTTTACTTTAGGGCTGCAGGCTTGGTTTATTATGGTCAGATGAAAAAAAATAGAGATTGTGAGCCAGTGCTGTCACTCCTGGGTGCTGGCTGGCAGATGTGTGGTGGCAGTGACACCTCTACCGGGGCAATTGCACACACAGGTCAGGATTAGCTGAGTGCCTACAGCACAGACAGCCACAAGACTCTATGACAGTGGCATTACTGCTGCTTTACAAGGAAATGTAAAGCATTTTAACAAGGAAATGCCTTGTTATTCCATAAAATAATGGGACAGAACACCCCAGCCTGTCAGTCAGGGCCCAGACTCACAGCACAGCAGTTCACACAGGTCAGCAGGGCTGGTTCAGTTCTCTCCAAAACCACTCTACTCCTCTGCTGAAAGCTTAAATCCCTCTGATGGCCTTCAGGTGAACTCTTGGCCTGCAGAGAGGGAAGGGATTATGCAGAGGGAGTGGAGTGATGCTGGTAAACCAGCAAGCAGCAGCTGGGAGAAGCAGCACTGATGAGAGGAAGCCAGACACTGTCTGGGTCACTGCTCCAGGGGAGGGTTTCCCTATGGATGCCCGTGCTGTGTGCCTGCTCTCCAGGGAACTGTGAGTGGCTATTTCTGTCCCCCTGTCAGCAGCCAGGAGCCCTGGGGTGCTCCTCTCCCAGCCCTGCTGGTTCCCCCAGGGCCAGGTTTCCTCCCTCTGGGTCCCTGCCAGGGCCCTGCTGCCAAGGGAGGGCTGACACAACTCCCTGAACGGAGCTGAGAGGGACAGGGGAGGGCTCGGAGTTATCTGACTCGTGTGTCTGTCACCCTCTGCTCCCTCACCTCTGGATAATCCCCCTGTGCTGGAGGAGCACCTTGCTGTGGGGTGAGCAGCAGGGATGGGGCTTACCTTGCTGAGAGCTCACCGAGCTCTCACCTCAGCACTGCAAACCACAGAACAAGACTCCCAAACCAACACAACACCCCACCTCTGTACATTCAGCTGAGACAGACCCACCATGGGCTGGGTTTCCAGCAGGAGCAGCTGTGCCTGAAGTGCAGGTGCTGCCCTGGGATGGGGCTTTGGTGTGGGGCTCAGCTGCCCCACGCTGGCTGCAGCCCTGGCTGGGTGTCAGCTGCTGGACAACCAAAACCGTGCCTGTCCCCCCACACCAGCAGGTCCTGTCCCCTCAGAGCATCTCCTTGTGCTGCCTGCAGACAAAAATACTTCCCCAGCTGCTGCCCACCTGGTGCTGGAGACTAGTTTAGGAAACAGCAATAAGAAACTGAAAATAAAAGGCTGAAAAGAGAGAGATACAGGGCTCATACCAGAAGTGAGATTACTAACAATAGTGGTGATACAATCCATCAGAGCTATAGGACATAATTAAGCACTTGAGTGCACTTTGGACACCAAGCAAGTGCCTCTCCAGCAATAGGAAACTCACAGACGTTTAACAGGAGAGATGGTCTGTCCTGGGCTCCCAGCCAGAGACTGCCAAAAATAGAGGATATATGGTCATTGCTGTGAGGGGCTAATGCCAGGAACTGGTGGGCATTGCCCCTCTGCTCTGCTTTAGGCTCCACCACACTCCTTTCACCCCCATGGAGATGTGGGTTTTTCTAGGGGATGAAACAACCACTCTTGCTGGGAGAGTGAAGGGCAGGGAGGAGCAGGAAGGCATGGCCACCCCTTGGGCACAAGCCCACTGGTGTATCCCCAGTAGTTCTCAGGAGCTGCTGGGGTATGGATACACCAAAAAGATGCAGGAGCAGCTCGTGTGAGGCTCAGGCACATCGGCCAACATCTCCTTCATGGTAGTTTTGGAAGGAGAAGCCACAGCTCTGAGCCATCTTCCAGTCTGGAGGTGATCCATGCTTGCTGGCCTGCCCCATCCCAGCAGCTGCATCTTCCATGGGGAGTTCCCAGCCCCTGAGAGGCTGGTTTGATTGCAATCCAAGCTTCTATCCAAACTCTAGCTGGTGCTCAAGTGACTGAAACGAAGGCAATGCACCTGGATGTGCCCTTTCCTCACTGATGAAGCCTCAGCTCCACCCCTCCCAGCGCAGTCATGTTGTGAGCATGGCAGAGTCCCCCTGGCCAGCATGGACTGCCCTGCACCCCTTCCTGGGCTGCCCTATTTCCCCAGGAAAAGGTGTTTTTGTGGCAGCAAACTTCACCAGGGGATGAGCAAGACTGGCCCATCAGGTTTGGCTCCCTGCTGCTGTGTCCATCCCAAAGCCTGTGGCTCTGTGTCAGTGTCTGGCTGAGTGCCCACGCCAGTGATATCATGGTCAGCTAAAAGGTGCCTCTCAGTCAATTTCTGCTGCTCTTTAGATTCTGTACAGAATGTCATGCATGAGATTAAGTGGAAAATGGCTTCCTCCAGAAGCAGGATTATTTAACTAAGCTGCTGTTCCCTAGAAACTTTTGACTCAAGCATTATGATGTTGCAATACAGGAGAAATTAATACCACAACAGCCCCTGGCTAATCTATTTTCTCTTCTGGGACCTGGAAAGCTCAGACTGGAATAAGGAAATTTAAAACCAGTTCACTTTAAGAATGAGTGGTACTTAAAACCAGCATGAAATACACAAGGATTTTGAAAACAAATCAAACATGATCCTAAAAGAAGTTAAGGCAGCTACAACCCTGCTCAGTGTGTACAGTGTGTGAAGGACACGGCAGCCAGCAGGGGCTGAGACTTAGGAGAACTTCATGGCACAGACTGGACCAGCAGGAGCACAGCACTGTGACCAGGCAGAGGAGCCTGATGTCCACTGTGTGGCCAAGGCTAAGGGTGCCACCCCCAAGGGTATCCCATAGCACCTGCAGCTGGGTTTCAGTCAGAAAAGCTTGAAAGTCATCATTTTATTTTCTCTCATTCTCCCTATTTTTAGCTTCAGATTCTTGGATGTCTCCTGCCTACTCCCCAAATATGTGACAAGGAGTAGGTTTGAGATAGTAACAATATTAAAAGGAGTCAAAGCACAGATTGAGCTGAAAGTTAGCACAAATGCAGGATAAAAACCTCTCAGCAAAAAATAAGAGTCAGGTAGGCAGAAAATCCTCAGGAAAAGACTGGGGAGCAAGGGAGTACTGCAGGCTCAGTGGGGTCCCCAGGGCCTCATGGTTTAGGAAATCTCACCAGGACGGTCACACTTCAGACACACCCTGCTCAGCACTGCCCAGGCTGAACCAAGGAGGCAAAATCCAGAGTGAAATAGGAATGATTCCAAAATACAGGCTATGAGGAGAGAGAGGGAGATAGCCAGCAAATAAACAAACTCCAAGATATTAAAGGCCAATAAAATCTTGCACCCTCCACAACCACAAAACCTGCAGAAATAAAGATGCCAGATACTGACACCGTTTAAAGAGAGGGCACAATATTGTGTCACCATATGGTGATGTGGCACTGGCCAAGACCCTCGATTACAGTACACACACACCTGGCAGTCCCTCATTTTTTGTTTATGACCATCTTTCCTCTGGGGACATCCCCTGGCTTCCTGCAGGGTACATCCTCATGGGATGGGAAGCTTTCCCCAGCAAAGAATTTATGTCAAGAAATTATTAGCTGGCTTATTCCAATCACAAAGTATTTTTACGTTTTTAACCAAAATCTATAAAAATCCAGGAAATGTGGATTTATGGCCTATAAAAGATTTAGCTTGAACTATGACCTGGTTGATGTAATTTACTACAGAGTAGTGCCTTAGAGTGGACTCCAATTCCAGCACTCCAGTGAGCTCTTTTTGAAGCATTTCTTGATCTGGGCTCTTTTAGAGCACAGCTGGTCAGCCAATCAGATATGGGAGCTTGGAGGGCAGCTGGGCACAGGAGAGCCAGGAAGTGCCAACCTTCAGTTTCTCATGAGGACTGTGCTTGTGCTAAGTTAGAAAACCCTACCCCAGTCTTTTGCCCTGGAACCAAGGTGTTTGCTGGTGGCACTGCTCCTTTCTCACCCCTCTCCATCTCTTTAGGTGCCAGCAAGTCAAAACCTTTGAAGAGATAAATTGAACAGAGAGGTTGTATCCATGTCTTGGCTTGCAGAAGGATATGCCCTAGGGCTTGGCAACGTTTCTGCTGCAATGCCAGAGCTTGTGGGGTGACTCTGGAGCATCTCTTCACCACAGCCCCCTCTGATGCCATTGCTACCTTGGAGGCTTCCCTGAAGATTCAGCCCCAACACAGCCCCACAAAGGAGCAATGGAGCATCATGGAATATGGTGAGTTGGAAGGGACCCACAAGGATCATCAAAGACCAACTCCTGGTCCTGACAGGACACCCCAGTAATCCCACTGTTATGCCTGAGAGCATTTTGCAGGCATTTCAAAGAGATTCTGACCAGCAGAGCCCTGAGCTTCCTGCAAACCAGGATGGCAGCAGAGCCTGGGCTGGAAGGGTGTGAAGAGCTGCAGCTTCCCAGCATGAGCAGCCCCACAGCAATCACGGTGTAAACTCCACCTCAGCCTATGCCCAGAGCTGCACACCCAGCTCTCTGCTCACAGCTTGCTGCAGTTCAGCCACAGCTGTGGCCCAGAGGTGACATTTGGGGCTTTATTGCACATGAAGGTTGCTATGGTGAAATGACTTTCTGAGCACCCTTTAAAGTTCAGAGAAGGATTAAAAGTGCTTGCAAAAGCCAGTCATTGACTTGCTGTGCCCAGCTGATGGCAGGTTATCACCCAAAAAGCAGCAAAGCATTTTTCTCACCACCTTTGAATGAATCCTTTATTCTGTCCTGGTGCTCTCTAGTGCTGGTCCTGCCAGTCAGATGGTGCTAGGATGTTCCTGGAGCCTTCCTTCCCTCTGGAAATGTCCTTCCTCGTTTTCTCATCCCACATGTGGAAATCTGCACATCCCTGAGCAAGGCAAGGATGGGTACCTTGTGTTTGGTGTTGAGTTTGCAATGCCAAGGTGGGGGGCTGGTCCTGCACCCCCTGAACCTCTGAGCTTGGGCCTGGCTGAGCTTCCATCCTCCCTCCCTTCCTTCCTTCCCAGGGGGAATGAGACACAAGCACATCTGCATGGGGCAGGAGAGATTTTTTAGCTCCCGAGCACCCACACAGTGTTTATTTGCAAGTGAGTCAACCGGACTCTAATGGGTTTGTGGATGCTGCAGAATTCACCTCTCACTTATCTCAGGGATTTTCATTACCTTTTGGGCAATTTTGACAAGGATTCAATTTTCCCCACCCACGCACACATCCTGCTGTTCTCTCATTGAACACATCAATTAGCAGCCAAAAATGTTTTCAGCACCTTTTCTCCCCTGGATTCAGCCTCCCTCATCAGCCTTTAACATTTCCTTGTGCAGTTACCCACCCCAAACCAGGTCTGGCCTGAAAAGACTGAAACACTTCACACCTGATCCATGTGCTGCTCATCCCACAGGTATCTCTGTGCCATCCCAGGAGCAGAATCCAAATGCCCCAAGCAGGGACAGAGCCATGTGTAGCACCTGCAGCCCTGCAGGAGCACCCGTGCAGGGGCAGAACAAGTGTAAAATTTTCTATCATTCTCATCCAGAGTATCCAGAGTATTCCAGAGGTATTCCAGCTGCCTTTGCAAACACTCAGATTTCCTGAATTTAGTCCTGCTGGGATACAGCTGCACCATTTTCCATCAGTCCAGTTGTTTCCACAAGGTAGAAGCTGATTCATCCAGCCTGGAGACACAGCAGGATCCAGGGTGACCTGTGGGACACCTCCCCATACGCCCCCTCCCTCATCCAGGTGTTGCTGTCAGCACCAGCCAGAACAGCAGGACGTGTGCTCTGACCCAGGGCAGCACCATCAGCTCTCCTTTTTCCTTGAACTCCAAGTAAACAGCAGCCAAATTTAATTTGAAAGGGAGACCCCGAGATGTGTGTCTGCAGAGCAGCTTTGGGAAAGTCTGACACTGGGAGGAAGGGCTGCTGTCCCCACCACAAAGGGCCTGGATGGTGGCAGCTCCATCCCTGCCAGCCCTGAGCCAGGGCAGGGCCTCAGGGACGCCAGGATATTGATCCCACCTCGGGCCCGGGTGCCGAAAGGTGGAAGTGAAAAGCAGATGTGATGTCTGGGAAAGTTTCCAACATGATTTTTTTGGGTTTTTTTCTCTTTTCCTCTTCATTTAAGCTCCGAATCTGAGACAGCCTAAAAGGCCCCTGGGCACAGCAACATTGAGGAGCAGGAGATGGCAGCACCTCGCAAACATGCCCCAAGCCCTGGGCACTGGTCTGGGGTAGGCGTAAGGAGCATCAGCCCCCTCAGCCCTGCAGCCCCACCTGCTGCTGCCTCACGAGTTCAGGCACAGAATGAAGGGGTACTTTAACATCCTACCTGCAAACTGGAACAGAACTTCCCTGAAGGCTGGAGAAGCAGCAGGAAGAGGAGTGCTGGGGAGCTCAGCCCTTGCAGTGCCAACAAACCTCATCTCCCCCACCCTGTCTGGCTCCATCCCAGTGCCCAGCAGGACTTTGTCTAATAAAGGAAAAGCTTTCCCTCCTCCAAGTGTTAGGTGAATTGGACTGGAGGTCCCAGCTCTGGAGCAGACAGAGGCAAATCCCAACTGGAGCATTTCCAGGGGAGCATCTCCTGAACCCTGAGTGACCAAGTGCTTGGGCTCCTCTGTGCTGCCTCAGACACAACAGCTTCACCTGGGAGAGCTGTTTCAGGGAACCTGAGGCTTGGCTGCTGGAGGAAGGCTGGGAGAAGGGAATACTCCAGCAGAATGAGTTTTCTCTCGGGCTCCACATTGGGTTTCAGTTGTAAGAGCACCATCTTGTGTCACAACTCGGACTGCTCCTGCTGCTGGCCAGAAGCTCAGTGTAATAAGCACCAATCCACATCTCTTCCCATCAGCTCCCTTCCCACCATCATCTAAAGTGTTTTAAAAAGCAGGAAACTATTTGCACTCAAAATGGGTTTTTTTAAAAGGAGTATAACCACACAGATTCACAGTGAGTCCTGCAGGCCCTGCCAGGAGCTACTGTGGTCCCTGGCCAGAGGCCCCTCACAGCTTGTTCTACAGTAGAATTAAGGGGCACTTGTGCATCAGAGGTCACCACAATGCCCAGTACCAGCTCCAGACTGTACTGCTCAGACAGGACACTGAAAATGGGAGGTGAAGGCAAAAAGAATCCAAATTTTTTATTTACTATTTATTCCATTGTAGAAAAAGGGAAATAGCCTCCCTCAGTAAGTTTGAGGTTTAATTTCCAGCAAAAAAAATTGCTTTTCAATGAAAGCATTCGCATTATAAAAGTTCAAGAGTGTGTGTATTCTGCCCTGAACACATCTTTGTGTAGGAGACTGATACAACTGAGAGAACTTTTTAGAAATTTGCCTCAGAAACAGTGAGTGCTTTTCCCATGATCCCATGTCCAGTGCAGACAGGTTTGTTATTTCCAATGGCTTCAAACTTCAGTCTCCACACACCAGTTATAACTCCTTAGTTCAGAACTCTGTTCTCTTATTTCTCTCTACACCAGGTCTGAAAAATTCAATTACTTACACACAGACCTGAGGGGCTCCAGGGCTGCTGGAAGAGCTGAAACATTTCCAGAGTGAAAATTTATGATGTTTCTTCCCATTTAATAAAGACACATTCTGCTTTAGCACAGTGCAGTGTGTGTGACCTGCCTGGGAATAGACATGGCCCCAGAACCATCACTGTAAGGAAAGGGAAATGCATCAGGACAGATGTTCTGGAGAGGAAAAAATCTTCCAGGAAAACTCCAGTAACTAAGCAAAAATTATGGTGGGTTTGTTTAGCACCAGGTTTATAAAGCTTCAAGGTGGTACAACAGTGGTAACAGGACATTTACAACAGTGGTAACAGGTGGTTCTCGTCCACGGATGATTCCAGTGTTTGCACATGCATTTGTGCAAACAAATCCAAAGCATTTTTGTTCTGGAAGTTTTAAACAACTTCACATGGGCCCTTCACCAGTGCCCAAGGGCTGCAGCAGCACCTGCAGTGACACTCACGGGGAGGGGACCTTTGTGTCCCCAGCACAACTTCCTGCACCCAGTGGGGCTCCCCCAGTGCCTGGGAATAGCCAGGGGTTCTTAGGGACACTCAGGACACACAGCTGGGACAAACGTGCTTAGAAAGGGGCAGGTGAGCTGGAAAAATGTGAAACCCTGGCTCTGGCCAAGTGCTTTGTTTCTGCAGTCACCATGTCCTCATTCTTCTGCCTTAAAAACTTCCTCTGCTGAGCAGGAAGTAACCAGTGAGCATTTGAGCTCTGACGAATCTCTGCTACAACAATTTCAAAACTAAGGCTCAGTGTCAGCACCGATTTCATCTGATATAATCTATTTCATCTGAGCTGCATTAAGAAGATCTCCTCCAGATCTGTATCTTAAAGAGAGGCACAGACATCATAGCTTTTCTTCATAGCTCTTGTCTGGGACCACTATGAGAGTGCAGGATAACACTTAGTCCTGGACTGACTCAAACACATCATTGAAAATGACAATATTTGGCATTAGTGTAAAATCCCAAAAATTGTGTCTTCTGATAGCACCAAAACTCAGCAAAATGAACATGAGATTACAAAGAACACACTGACCCAATGCATGTTTCATATACATATTTATATATATTTCATGTACAAAGTTACATTCTGAACCTCATGGATTCAATAATAGAAATAAATACTGAAATAACTACACTGCTATATGAGCTCTTCTGCTCACAGAAAAGAAGCCTCAAGTTTTAACAGACAGCAAGTTTAACGCTGTAGAATCCATCTCAGATTACAGAGGCAAGTAAAATTCAGCATAAAGTGTCCAACAGACAAAACTTTCAAAAATTACAGAACATAAAATGTTTAAAATATATGTTTAAAAGATTGAGAAATGTGCATCAACAAAATTAATAAAGGAAACTTAATCTTGTTAGAGGGTGGGAGAGACATTTAGTGTATAGAAAAATGCTTTGAGGTGCAATATAGGTTCTTACAATATGGCATAACCCTGTTAGAAAAGAACATTTAATTTCCCTAAAGAAGAACTGTATTTGAGTTTACCATGTCTCGTTTTACAGAGCGAGGCCTTCACAAGGCCCACCTCAACAGGGCCATTTACAGAGTGCTAAGTCAGGTTTAATCCTTTGGTAACTTTTATAATACTCACATGGAAATAAATATTCAGTTACACAGCATTTTTTTAAAGACATACGTTCTTTAGAACAGTTAGTATAATAAAACAGATTAAAGATTTGTTTATTACTAAGGCAGCCTATGATAAAGTGTCTACGCTCTGTCAGCTCGATCCTGTCCAGCCCAGGAAGACCTTCCCAAGGAATGGACAATGCAGCCTCACCTTCACCATGCAAACACCCCTACCCAGGCAAGTCATGTGCTGCATATTTTGTGCTCGAAACGTTTCCAAACTATTAACAAGCTGTAGATATCAAGAGATTAGCTCCTATTTATATGATGCTTTAATCACGAGTGTAATGCATAAACACATTCTTGAGACAGAGTTGGGGGTGTATTGTCATCACAGTGCCTGGGGTTTGCGTGCTTTATTCACCTTTCAAAGTGACCTGAAGGGGAGTTTATACAGCCCAGCACACTGTGATGGCAACAGGACCCAGTTAACCTACCTTAGGACAGGGGATAAAGTGTTTAAATGAGAAATAGAGAGAAGTGCACATGCCTTTATCTACACCCATAGTGCTACACAGTTCAACAACTATCTGCTTTAAAACCCTTCCGTTTTTGGACAGAAGCAATCCATCATTCTCTGAAATATTTGCAAGGGCTGCCCCACTCAAGTGACTAAAATGGCACGGTGGGCCAGCTCCATTTGGCAAAAGACCAGGTACACACTTGCCAGGTTGCACTGCTCCAGCTGGAGCAGAAACATCACTCAGAGAAAACAGCTTGTCTTTAATAACAAATTAAATCCTACAAAGAACCAAGGAACAGAATTGTGCGCTTTTTCTTCTGAGAACATGAGAATGTGACAATCAACTAGTGAGTAAAAAACTTTGGAGATTCTGTTTTCCAAAGAGAAAAAAAAAATTAAGAAAATGGCAGGAAAAGCAATGAAACTGCACCACTCACAGTGAAGATTCTACACAACAGTAGATGTTTAGACAGCATTTTTCTTAAGACATCCTGTCCCATTAGTTAATTCAGATGTGCTTCATGTTCAGCATACATGCCTATAAGTTTTAAATAGGTCTAAGAGTGTTAACTCAGGTTGCTTTTGTATAATTGATATTTGTATAATTTTTAATAAACTTCCAGACTTTATATTTAAGCCAAAGTACTTTAAGAGTGACATTCAAGATGAATATGGAAAGCAAATTATGAACAACATGCTCTCATTGCTTTTGGCATTCTGAAGAAAAAAATACTACCAAGATATTAAACATCTTTAATAAGGATTTTTACTACATAGTTCATGTCCTAAATACATATTTACGAGAGGAACAGCTGTGTACAAAATACATTGCTTAAAAAGTATTTATACATATAAATCTAACCAATAGACCTGAATGGAGATTTTCTGGTTTATCAGCTATGATATGCATTTGAAAAAGCTGCCTAAATATATATTTACACAATAGACCTCAGCTAAATGTGTTAATTTAAAAAATTAAGAAAATATATAAACACATGTTTGCCTGATAGACCAGAACTGCTCCTATTGCATAAAAATGTTTAGGCAGTTTTAGAAAAGTGTTTCTATATTTACTCATCTGAAACTGTTCAGTTCTCTCACATAATCAAGTTACTAAATTTCTCTGCTAATCTGAACAGCTCCAGCCTTTTAGGGGTAAATGCTGGATGTTTATTAAAACCCTTCAAAACTTTCACTTTCCAGAGACTAAATTAAAGAGCAAATGTGGGTTTTTCTGAAGTACAGAAATCATGAAGCGTTTAACTTAGGTCTGATACTAATGCAGAAATTTCAATGTAAAAGGAAGACAGTCTTAAACTCACATTTATGGTTAAAAAAAAAAGATGGTGAGTAGACAATGTCGACCTAATAGCAGTGTCCTGATTTCCAGTAATTTTTTTTGCTGTTGTGTTACCTGACAATATTGTTGCTGAATTATTTATTTTTTTTAACTAAACTGGAGTATGGAACTACCAAAAAAAAATACATTTTGTACCTAATTATCTGGAATTACACTTCCTTTGATGCCTAAGGCATCACCTTTACAATCTCACTTGTGCAGAATGTGTTTTTTTCCTGTACACTCTCAGTCTTTTCTCATGCTCTAATTGAGGTCTCCAACCTTCACACATATAGTGCCTTATGAGTTTGACCAGTTAGGCAGAGAAGATCATTCTAAGTGCTTAGGACATAAGGAGTTAAGAAAATAACAAAACATATCCCGTTTGAGAATTTTGCAGTTATTTTCCAATTTATATCAACCTAAGAATACCATTTGGAAACAGAGTTGTCCCATGTCAGGGAGATGGAAAACCATTATGCTCAAAATTGCTCATTACTGAGGGCAGCAGCTCTCAAATTTTAAGGTACAATAGTGAAAATACAATTTTATTTAAATATTTTCATTTTAATTCCTATACAGCCTCCTCTTTCCCCCAACAAATTCTGAAGAATGTAACAATTTAAACCGTGTACACTGGATGAGCAAGATTTTCCAGGTTTGAAAACAAAAGCTGAAATATACAGTTTACTTTAGCCCAAAAACTGAGTATTTGGATGAGTCTTAATAATCCATCTTCTAATTTGTCCATTTTTTTCATACTCTGGGAATAACTTTGCTGTTTTACCCAATGTATTATACAGTGAAATGAAGCTCAGTTGGAACAAAGCTGAACTCAAGTGAGACTACCAAAGAAGTGAACACATGAGATTGCTGTGGTACAGTAAAACTGTATCAGCTGCTCACTGTGGTGTGCACACCAGCTGGAGAAACATCTGATTTCCTCACACTGTTCCATTTAACACGGGTGCAGTAAAACAGCACAAGCAAATTCCTGTATAGCTAAAGGTATGACAGGTTTCAGTATAAAGTTAAACAGCAAAGAAATGCTTCAACATCATGTTCAAAACATCATGTTGTGAAACAGGTTCACAAAAAAAAAAAAACAAACATGCAGAAGCATTTTTTTCTTCCCCCCCACCCCCCTGCCATTGTTAAGGTCTCCAACTGCATCCTACAGTCTCACTCACTGCCACACATGACTTGCCACACTATCAAGTGACTCCTCTCAGCTTTGGCTACAGAAGGTTCAAGTGGTAGAGCTTCTCCCAGGAGTTCAGATTCTCCTCCTTCATCACCTGGAACAAAACACCTTTGGTTGAGGCAGCCAATAACCAGAACAGCATCAACACCACATGCAGCAAGACAAGAAAAACACTAAAAAGACAGTGTTGCCATATGCTGATATAAAAACATATTAAGGTCTGTGAATGTAAACAGAGTGTGTTGCATAATTATCTCAGAGCCCAGCATTCTGCTGGTGATATTCTTTACTTCTAGCCCAAAAAATAATGGCAGTTTCATAAGTATCCATATTCTACATGTTTCATTACTTATAACTCTTTAATGTAGAGAAACCTGATCTGCAAAATACTAGGCAGACATAGAGATGGCTTTGCCACTAGAAAGTGTTCAGGGACAAACCCAAGCATATAAATGCCCTGGGACAAGAGCTGTAATTGAGCACATGTGAGAAAACACAACATTCATATCTATGGTCAACATTTCCCACTTTTTCCTCTTGTTCCAGTTATTCCAGGTTGTCACAACTCTGCCCACGGTGGCAAAGACAGCCTTGAGCATATTCTCCATTATTGCTCTTCAAAAAGAAGAGCAGTTTTGAAGCTGCACCTGAACTCTGGGTGACAGGAGCTGACTGGGACCAAAGGTGACACAGAACTGCACATGAACAGCCAGGACAATCAATCCAGGAGGTCACTTTAATCAGGGGAAACAGGAACTGACCTACACCTTCAGGAAGGTGTCAAATCAAATTTTGGCTTGTGTTCTGCTTAGACTCCTTTGGGGGGCTGAGGGAACTAAACACAGGCCAAACCCCCAAAGTTTGCTGGGCTCATGTGGCACTGGCTGGCCTAAGGCAGCAGTGGCATTCAGCTCATGGCTTTGCCATCATGCCACAGGGACAGCAAAACAAGCACTTGGAATGTGGCTGTTCCGGCTGCCCTGAGTGACTGCAGCACTTGAGCCCTCACTGCACTGTGGCACAGAACTGTCTCCAGTCCTGTCTCCCACAGAAATCCATCACAGTCACCCCAGGAACCTGCTTGTCACTGATTAGTGGGATGACAGGATTTGGGCTGGCCTTCCTGGGTTTTCCTTTGGAATGGTTTATGTGGGTTGTTTTGCTGTTTGGTTGGTTTTGAAAGACTACAGACAGATTTAGGCAAAGGTCAAAAGCAGGTCTAAGAGTTGTGACACCTATTTATGCACTTTGTGTCAAGGTCTCTACAAAATCACAACAGCTCTCACTTTATTTCCTCAAAGAGTTCAATTAAAAAGACAGATGTTTACAAAGAAATCTTTTATGGGTTTGATCATGCAAAAGTGTTATCCAAGACAAGCAGTGATCAAATATGATGGGCATGCAGACAAGTGATCTACTTTATTCTTTCCCACTCAAAAATGAGTAAATTTTACACTGAGCATTCTTCACTTAACATGACTTGTTTTCAGTCAGTCTGCCTATTTAGGAAACTAAGGACATGTTTTCCACCAGTTTGAGACAGAAGATTAATGTGCCAAAGAAAGACTGAAAGCATAAACAGGAAGGTGGTACATGACTCCAAAGCAGAGTTTCAAATAAACCTTACACAGTCATCCCTGTTACAGATGAGTAATCAGATGGTTTGCTCTCACAATTAAGGAGTAAATGTTATGTATATGTTAAGAGAAGTTTTGTGGATGTATAGTCATGTTACTGTAATATATTCTCCCCCTTGCATTGTTATCATAAGATGGCCTTGGTAGTTGGGGCATTTGGGGAGGGTCAGCTTGTTACTCTGCTAACACCTGACCTCCAGTCAAGATGTAAGAAAATGAACTCCACAAAGAAGGAGTTGACTGATAAGACTTTGGGAGGGGCTAGAGGTACAAAAGGCAGAGCATCCACTTTGTAGACAAGCACATGGTGGTCGAGTCCTTTGCTCCCAGCAATGTATTTTCTTCCTATTTAGTTCTTTTGTTGTATTTTTGTTAAGGTTTAATAAACCTTTGACATTTTAAAAGTGAGCATTATCTCTCATATCCCAAAGGTCATGGTTTATTAGGAGGAGAAGCTGAAGGTGTGTGACAGAATAAAAATACTTCCACTCCTGCAGTGTATGGTAAAGACTGTATATACTGGCCACACAAATGCACTCCCTGCAATTACAGGAGCAGTTATTATCTGGCTAATACCCTTCCAGGATGAAGTATGACTCATTTAAAGCTCAGATTTCTTACCCATTCTGAAGTCAATGTATCCTTCTCCACCGCTTATCACCAACATTGATTTTAAGGGACTCTGGTTGAAGGACTCCTGGGCTTGTTTATCAGCTGTTAGATCTGTTCCACCACTACTCTGAGGGCAAAGAACCTGACCTGGGTGAAAAACAGAACACTTTTTTTATGCCTTATCTCAGAGTAAAACCTTTCAGTGCTTGATCATTAGATGACAATGCCTAAAGCAGTTGAGTGCCTTCTTAACAGACAAGAAGGTCTCAGCACAGCACCTTTTTCACAGAAGGAAGCAAAGTCCTTGCTTGTGATCAAGCCCTTTTCCTCCCATTAAACAGGGCTGTACTTAGCAATCTGACAAATCTTGTAATTAAAATACAACACATTGTTTCTGAGAGTTCTCTTGCTATCCTTGCCTAAACATTTTGTTTAACTAAATGAATGAAGGAAATAACAACAACAAACAAAAAAACCCCCACAAAAAAAACCCACCTCTTTTGAAGGTAGTAACAGAACCTCACCTGGTACTGCAACAAAGAATTTCACAGCATCCCTGTGGCCGTGGAAGCAGAGCTGTGCATGTGCCATGGAACAGTAGGGGATGAAGGTCCCTGGAGTCACTTTGTCACTGTGCTCATCTCCATACACACGGATCACACTCCCCGGACGGTTTCCAGAGCCTGCTGCTGCTTTATTGGCTGTAAAAGAAGAGGGTGTTTTCTACTTCAAAACACAAATTGCTGAAGTGGTTATTTGTTAAGAAACCTTATGGTACCATCTAAAAGCTAAAGCCAACTTAGATAAAAATGAAACAGGAGGGCAGCAATGCCAATTCAAGACAGAGCTGGAAAGAAAAAGATTGCATGCTTCATTATTTTAAGTACATCAGAAAATGGAGCAGGGTTCTTATTAGTCTAGCATAAACACCAGATTTCAATATCCTACTTTTGGGAAAAAATAATTTGTGACAGGACTGTATCTTTCATAGAAAATAAGTACCTCTAATGTGTTTCAGTATGAGCAAATTCCATGTACTTAAACATGTAATTAAAGACAGTTTCATTCCAACTAATCATAATGGATGCACTTGCCAGTAAATATTCTCTAGAAACAGCCACCTGTGGGCATGAAAGCTACCCTATTATCATTCTACATCTAGATTTTACTGAGAAGTTTTAAAATACATTAAACTAGAGAAGTACTCATGCTAGACATACAAGCCATCTCCATTCCAAAGACTATCAAAGTAGTGAAAGAAACAGTGATTTGTAACAAGACAGCAAATGATGTGGATTAATGACAAAAGTTATAAGATGTGGTATCACATTGGCTGGAAGAGAAAGTCTGTATGAGAGTTCAGCTGCAACACAGGATGATATGCTAAACTGCTGAGCAGATTGGTGGCCATTTAGCAAACATAAAACTGCTGCAATGCAGTAACTGCAAGTGGAAAAACATTTAGGAACATACAAAGGGTAAATCTATAAGGAGTGGGAAACAGCCTCAAAGTGGCTATTATAAGCCTGAAAATAGGTTTTGGTTCAGGATCTGCACTTACCCCGCAGCCCCAGTAAACGTCCCTGGTGGAGGATTACAGCTAGTGAGAAAGGAGGAAAGGGGAAATGGATAGGTATGACAGTAGAGGAGAAGGATTAATGAGAACCCACCACTCATATTTTGGTTTTTGATTAGGTAGAGCTTAAAATTTTAGCTCCTAAAAAAACCAATAGATATTTAATTTCAGAAGATTCAATCAAAAGTCACAAAGAACAGCATCTTACTATAGAAGTTTCAGTACAAAATAGACCACAAAAGCACTGTCATGTATTTTTAAGTTTATTATTGATTAGCAACGTTTCCCCTTTCTCTCTTTCCTTGGCAGGAGGCTCCAGAATAATATAGAATGACTCATGTTTTCAAGTACCCTTTTGGAACATCATCTGCTGCCCTGCTATTAAGACCCAGGGGACTGAGAGATGTCACTGCTCATGCAAGGACGTGACTGCTTTATTACTATTTCTCACCAGGGTTCTCAGCCTCACTATCAGGCTACCCCCAAAAGGCTGTTCTGACCCACAACCAACCAAAAGAAATGAAATGCAACTGAATAGCTTTAATAGGGATTTCTTCACATTCACTCCTGGTATAAAACAAACTCCTCTAGAAACATTAAATTAAGCTTGACGCAAATTAAGAGCTATAATTTTTGAAAGCATGATTTAAAGTGTCTCAAAATCCATGACAGGAAGTCTCTCCTTCCTTAGTACATTCATGCAAAAAAAAAGACAGTTACTCAATGGATGGGCAATGCAATGGAACAACATGAGAAACAATGCATGTGTTTGCTGTTCAACAAAGCAGATACAACATGAAGAGTTTTCACTATTACATCACCCTAAAATGTCACCTGTCAGACTGCACTATTTTCTAAGTAACAACAGTATAATTAGGACTATCATTGGTCTGAATTTTATTTTCTGAAACTTCTGTCCACCTGTTATAACATTATTCTCAGGCACAAGTGTTGAGGCTTTTTTTTGTATTGTTTAAATGCAATCAATTTACATAGAGATTCTTCCCAAGCTTTACCTATTTAAGATTTGGTTTGCCCTTGAGCTGTTCTTTTCTCCTGAGATTCAACTGACCTCAATTAGTTTCAGCCTATGACAAGAGTCTGGGGTCTGTTATTAAGCAAAAACCAGGAGCTACATGACTGGATTTGACCTGGATGTAAGTGCCCTGTTTGAATGTATTTACAGTTCCTGTAACTCTGAACACATCCTTTAAAGCAGCCTGTGCTACTTCTGTTCCAGTGCTTTATACCCACTTGGTGATGAATTCTCAAGAACTAAAGACAATCAAATTGTATTAGCAACAACATGCTCAAATCAAAGAAAAATGTATTTTGTGATCATATGGCAATCAAAAATAACATTAATTAGAAAACTAATGATGTCTTGTGTAAGCAATAAACTTCTATCACTGCTGCCAATGCTCAGAACACCTCTAAGGCTTCAAAGTGTCACTTTGCTTCAAGCCAACTCTGCTCAAACAGCAGTACACGAGATTCTGGAGATGTGTTGTTTTCTCAGGGTAATTGTAACCACATGCACAGATATAGGTGCTAAACATCACACAGACCTGATCTGTTACAAACCTGAAAGAGTCAGACCTGGCAGTGAAGCTTTCTATTCATTAGCAAGCATCTGAATGATGTTTAATACTCTTTTTTTTTAATGCCTACAGCAATTGCACAGTGCTATTCATTGATATTTTACTTACTTTCTGTTAATGGAATGGAGATGATGACACCATTTCCTGTTCCTACCCATAAACGATTACAAGACACCATAAGTGCTGTGATTCTCACAAATGAGAATCCCAGTTTACCAGTACCTAAAAACGAAAGATGCTTTTCATCAAAAATTATGAGCAAGAATAATTTTAGTTCTACAACAGAGAATCTTAAATCCAACTCCCAAATCACACATACAAGTAATTCCCCCCCACTTCTGACAAAGCAGAGGAGCACATTTAAGTTTTAAAGATAACCTAGAAGGCTACAATAAAACACTGTAATTAAACTGAGAATCTGTACTTCAAGACTTTAACATCAGCTATGAGAAAGCAAAAAAGGTCCTTAATGCTGCACAGTAAAATCTTTTGGGGCTTACCAGCTTTAAAACAAACAAAAAATGAGTTTACAGCTAAAAGATAGTTGTTTGTAATCCATTAAAATTAATTAAATTAATTTCTCATTTGTTAGCATGATGAGGGGAGCAAAAGGCTGACACCAGCCATGTGCAATGCACAGCAGTGACTTGTGAAGATTTCTCAGAGCCTAATTACCTGTATTTGTTATGTAATGCACGTGGTCAAATTGCTCTTATACAGATATTAATGAAAAAAATCAGAAAACTTAGTAGGTTCAACAGCAATAAAATTTTCCTGTCTCAAGGTTGTTTTTTTTTTAAATAGGCAAGTTTCCAGGTAGGTAATGGATTCTTCCCATTTTTAGCTATAAAAAAAATGTATCAGTATATAAAAAGGGAAAGATTGTAGTGTCTCTATTGATGCCTGCCCTACTCAACCACCATTTTCCTCATTAGTGATGAGTTTTTAAGTACACTTTACACACCAGATAAGGTCAACACACTGTAACAGATGACCCATCACCCCCATCATGCTTCACAGACTGACTTAGGCTTCTACTTCCAGATTCAAGTTTGCACAAACTGATTTTAACCGGCCTTCCCACCCACCTTTACCCCAAATCTGCAGTGAGAACTGCCTGATCTCTAGCAGGAAAAGAAAGCTGCAGACAGCAAGAACACACCCAGTTTTTCCTGGGAACTTACCAAGCATTTTGCTTACATAGGGCTCAATGTCCACATCCTGCAGGTGCTGGTAGGTGTGGGCATGGTAGAGGCGCAGGGTGGAGTCCAGGCGGATGGACACCCACACCCCGTCCCCCACCCATGCCAGCTGCCTCACTTGGCTCTCCCTCCTTGGGTGGGCATCAAAGGACTTCTGTGAAACATTGGGGGTCAAATCAGAAGGTAAAGCAAAGGCAAGAGTAAGAAAGGTTTCCCTGTTACTCTCATACAGTCTGAACTGGCAATTTTCAATCAAGCACAGCCCCCTGATTTGCAGGATCACAGACAGTGTTTAGCTCAGTTACAAATAGCATGTGATGCTCTAAAACCCCTGTGATCTCAAAGCTGTAATTTCTGTCTTCATTTACACATCTAATCCCAGCCTGCTCCAGCTTCTTCTCCCCTGAACCTGGAGCCTATTTGGTCTGAGATCCTGCTGCCACAGCACAAAGTACACGTGCCTAAAAAGTGACTTTCTTCCTTGTTCCATCATGACTGACTCATAAACAACCCCACCTGTGCAAAATACACACTATCCACCAGCAAAACAATCCATTTCACTTTTATATTAACTTCTTTTCAGTTTTCCCATATATATTTATAGTCTTCTCACAAAAACAGGTTATTATTGGGTGATTGATATTTTCAGAAGAGCTGAGCAGTCACCCTGCAAGGCCTGGCCCATGTCTCAGGCCAATTAGCAGGAGCTGAAGCACTTATATTGCTCAAGGCTTGCAGAAACCTCAGCCACTTTCTGCTCTTAAGGTGACAGACTAAACACTGCAGATAAAACACCAGCTCACACACCTTGAATAAACTATTCTCTAGCTGGAAGGAGAGCACATTCCAAATTAACACTTACAAACCTCTGCACGTGGGTGGAGAACAAAATGAGGCACACAGAATAAGCTGGGAGCTTGCCTTACAAGCTCTGCACAAGAATACTTTCTAATTTCTGGCCAGCCAAAAGTGGAGAACTAAATCTCCCAAAAACTGGTTTCAGTGAGAACTGTCTCATCATAGCTTTAAGTCTTCCAAAACAACTATTTCATAAAACAAATTTGCTAGGTAGCCTGTTTCCATACTGATGAAAAGAGGTGTTTCTGGAGTTACTCTGGAATCTGATCTGCAGCATTAAAACTTAACATTTAATTATTTTAATCACCATTGGAACTTACCTCTATTTTCATGGCCTTTGGTTGAACAACATAGATTTTGTTCCTGTAGCCACACCAGACCTTGTCATGCACCACTGTCATGCAGCGGATGGAGTGGTGTGGCCGGCCCAGGTCCAAGAGGTGATAGTTTGACAAATCCCACTGACCATCTGCAAAAACAGGAAGGAAAAGAAGTAAAACTCACAGGAGCCTGTGCCTAGTTTAAGGAAAATTTAGAAGTACAAGCAACTGTCTTAAGTCTAATTTTTTAAAGCA
This sequence comes from Chloebia gouldiae, assembly GCA_003676055.1. Lineage (NCBI taxonomy): Eukaryota > Metazoa > Chordata > Aves > Passeriformes > Passeridae > Chloebia > Chloebia gouldiae. Next base: position 3,284,310 of record QUSF01000033.1, on the reverse strand, counting down.
TTGTAATAATCTGAGTAAATCTGTACAAGGCTCCTCATTAAAAAAACAGCAACTAACATCCCAAACGTCACCTTCTTTAAAAAATAAAGTTGTACAATGATTCAGGTTAAAAATCCAACAAAACATTTAAAAATCACCAGGTTACACTGTGCTACAGGCTCTGCTTGACTAGGACCAGTACCTGTGAAAACAAACAGCTTCCCACACAGCACCAGGCACCTGCTGCTTGGCTGAACATAGAAGTGTTGGCCAGTGCAGGTTTTTTTAAACTATGCTGCAAGATCTAAAAAAAGGCAACTGAAATCCACTAAAAACATACTAAATTTTGGCATTCAACACCAATTAAAATTCTTCTGTAGACTGAAATAAGGCCACAGATCATCAATGACATTCACTAGAGAGGCTTTTAAAACTACTGCACTGAGTTTTAAAAAAATAAACAAAACCACTATAAACAACTGCATCCTAGTTGCATCTTTTTCAGTATTTGCATTAGTGTTGTGCAACCTTTTAAATTCTTTTAAATGCTGAGCACAAGGATTTAAGCATCATAAGGGAAAGATGAAAGAATAGGGTGGAAAAACAGCTAATAGATAAGTTCCAGTTGCTCAAAGTAAGACCTTCCCCTCCAGGTCCTAAATCTGGAGGCTGAAGAATGGAACTGGTTCAGGAGCAGTTTGGCAGAAATTCTGAAGGGATGCTTACAAAATTCTCATTGAAGTACTTGCCCAGAGACAATTTTTATCACTAATAAAACAGAAGATATGACTATTGAGCATAATGAAAATGCAAGAGAGATGATGATCAAAGCAGACTTGCAGATGGCTGTTCCCTATTTATCAGATCTATCTCATTCTCCATTTCAGAGTAAGAAAATACTCCAAGAATGCACCACAACACTGCAAAAACAGAACTTGAATCTGAAATAACAAGAAATATTTCTCATGACAACCCAGAAAAAGGTCATTGGGGAATACTTTATCAAAACATTACTTGTAAATGGCACATCTCTTTCCTGACTACTGTTAAAAATTCCCTGGTATCCAGATGCAACAGAATCCTTACCAACTCCCCGGTGAAAGATTGCAAGTGTCCCATCTGCCAGTGCAACCAAGACTATTCCCTTGACATGTCTGAGGAAAAAGGAACCACAACAACACACTCTGTTAGATTGCTCTGCTCAGAAGGCAAGTTTGAAGCTAGGTAAAAACATTTTATATTTCAGCATATTTTTACAGTCATTTTTTATTAGCTCCAGTGTTTTGATTTCTACAATATAGCTCAAGAGAAGGGATGTAACAAGGGATCAAAATCCAGTTCAGAGAGATTGAAATATTTCTGGTTACAATGCCTGAAGAAAACAGCAAAAATAGCAACCTATAACTGTTTTGCATAGCTACAGCTCATCCTTTGACCTATATATTTCCAACAGGTACAAGATTCATTTCATTTTCCTTACTCCCCAGAAGTTTTCCCTCAAAGAGCATGCAGGCAGTTACAGCAACTGACATTCCCAATATCTGAGAAGGAAATATAAAACTACTTTGGAAAGTATTTTAACAGAAATTCATTATGATTTACATGACATTCTTTCAGCACTTACACAATACTGAGAATAGAATCTTTAAGTTTAATGGCATGAACACATTTCCTCCACTGGGCCACTGACGAATGAACATACAGGCTGCAAAGACAAATCAGGAGGGATTAAAAGCACTACCAGACAAAAACAACCACAAGTAAAACCCTTATAAACTGAAATCCACAATCAAAGGGAAGACAAGTTTTCATCTTCCACTGGAAATTATGTGTACACTGAAAGGAAGAACTACATGAGCAGCAGAATGGTTTTTTCAGAGGCCTAAAGCATTACAAACTCCCTTGCAGATCCATCTGCAGTAAAAATTACCATACATTTTTCTAGCATACTAAAATACTGAAAATTATGTAATTAACAGACCATAACAATTTCTTTGAACACAAAAAAAAATCCAGAACTTCTCTGCAGGTGAAGCATTATCTAACAAAAAGGACTTGCTAATCACCTACAATACTTCCTTTGAATTCTGAAATGCCTAAAAACTGCAGCAAAGCATTCAAGGTTTTGGCTCTCTTGAGATCATCCTGTGCTTAATCTTAACTTGAGATGGCTATCAGGCCTGTGGGCACAAGAAGCAAGTTTAAAGTAATTCTTATAAATAAACATAACAAGATTAGCACTTCCTTACCATCCATTCTGTGCTCCAAGCCACATAGTCGGTAAAAGGCTACTCATTTTCTGTGCTTCCTCTCTCACTAGATCTTGTTCATTTGGCAGAACTGCAACATCCTTATATAATTCTGACTCAGTACTAGAAAAAAACACCAGTTAAAATACATTTATTGAAATGCACAGATTACTCAGGCTATAAGCCAGGTGTTTACTTCACTACTGAGCGTTCCTACACTGGCTTTTGAAGTATACGAGAAGTTTAAAAACACAGTAACCATACATGAAAGTACAATACAGATCAAAACCTCAATAACTATGAATTTCTTCAAGTGGACATTTAGTTCTACAGGGAAAACTAGTTTCCATTCAAACCTGTCAGTATTATTACCTCTGGGGAATGGCAGAAGAGAGTCACAAAGCACAGTCTTGTACCAAGACTACTTATATAAACCTCAACACACTTAAAGGAGGAAAAAAAAGTAATCGCTTTGTCTCCATGCTATGTGCCTACAAACATTATACTTCTTTTTTTAAATACATTTTAAGAGGTATAAGGACTTGGACTAGGTACTTAGGCTGATACACTGGAGATGCCTCTGTTGTATGCTGCACTCCCAAGGGATCTGTAAAGACATGCTCTGTGTAGACTCCAGTTTGTGCAATATCAGCTGTGTCTTCTCCTGTCCCTGCATTGACTTCTGTTGCCTCTGTTGCCTCCTCTGCCGTTGGAATGTTCTCATCTACCAAATTATTTTCAGCTGCAATATCTATGAAACAAACAAATTTGAAACACTTTTTAACAACTGCGATAGAATTTGCTGTTGTTTAAAACAGCCGGAACTCGATATTTAAAACTGAAGTGAGTAGCTGCTATAGCCAGACAGTTACAATTTCCACATCAGAATCAAAAATCCTCACATCAGAAATGCCCAAATTTTAGCAGGTTGCACTGTATAAGCAAATGTCATATGCACTTTTAAGTATCAACCCAGTGACTGATGGTTCAGGCTGTCCATTAAATTATTAACTAGGACAGCAGTAAACAAGGCCAACCAGCACATATCCATTGACAATCATATCACCACACAGCTCTGCAGGCCATATGACAAAACAAAGTATGAATGTCTATGAAATAATCAGTTTCACTTAAATCTCTATTAAGACTTGGCAAAATCCAAGGCATTTATTTTAGTCACTCCCTAGCAAGATCTGCATTTCAAATACTACATTAAAATCTCTCTCTAGAGCAGGCACAAGAATTCTCTCAAAACTACCTGCAAGAAGCAGCTGCCAATTCCCATTTCATGTCACCTCCACCACTTTTTCAGCTACAATTTACAGATTTACAGAGAGTTTATGTTTTCACAGCTTACACAGTGTTAACCTCAGTAGTTGCCCCACTTATTTCCAGCTGCATCTCGAGGTGTTTGGCCAGCCCTCACACCTGCAGTTTCTATCACATACCTGACTGTTGCTCTGCCACAGGTGAGGCCCCATTGGTGTCATGGGCAGCAGGAGCCCCCGTGAGCCCCTCAGCAGTGCATCCCACCACAGTGATGCCCCCCAGCAGGCTGTCTGTCTCAGCAGAGCTGTTGCTGGTCATACTGCCACACAGGGAGGATTTGTCTACTTGGCTGGAGTCTGCTTCCTGGGACCCTTCTTCTCCTGCAGGGTAGTCTGTTTCCCTTGCCCCTGAAAGAGATTAAACTCAGAATAACATAATATCCTGAGCTGGAAGGGACCCACGAAGATCCAGTCCAACTCCTGGCCCTGCACAGACACCCAGAATTCCCACCCTCTGTCTCAGAGCATTATCCAAATGTTCCTGGAGCTCTGGCAGCCTTGGTGCCATGACTACTGCCCTGGGGAGCCCTTTCAGTGCCCCACCACCCCCTGGGGATGAATCTTTTCCTGATATCCAGCCTAAACCTCCCCTGACACAACTTCAGGCCATTCCCTTGGACCCTGCCACTGGGTGTTTTTCATAGAGGAGTTATTCAGCTTTATCCCTATCTAATAACTAAGCTTCAAACTCAATGAACTCTTAAACATGCAGACAGCCCCTATCTAAAAGGTTAGTTTCAAAGAGTCAGCAAATGTGGAAGATGCTGTCACAAAGCTCACAAAACAAAAGCAAGATCGACATATGCTGCACTACAATGTCGCTCACTGTATTTCAACCTGTAGCTTTCCGAATAGTTTATTTCCATTTTAATTATATGTTCTTCTAAAATCAGATTTCATAATAGTGCAGGTACACAAGGGCACCTATCTAAATCTTTATGAAGAATTTAGGTGCAATAGATCCTTGGTTCTGGAAGAAAAACTGTTTTTCTCATGTCCAATCCTCTTACACTTTCAAGACTTAAAATACAGAGAGATATCCCTCTGCAGAGAGCTCCAAGACTTGCTGCTTATTTTCAAGAGGTTGAAGAAGTCAAAAAAGCAACCAACATATTATTCTTTTTGTGATGTTCACAATTCCATGAAATATGACACTGTTGCAGAGTTTATAGTACATCAAACTGAACAGTTCCCCTTGGCTTGCTGACATCTCTCAGATTTTTGTTCATTTGTCAACAGCCAACTAAAGAGTGCAACAGTAGGGTAGAAAGGCAATAGTTAAATGTACAACTAATCACTTTCTTACTGCTCTGTTAGAGTAACTTTTTAGCATACTAAGTAACAAAGCTGAACCAGCCCAAATGTTTACCTGGCACACTGGCAATACAAAGCACGTGGGAATTGCAAACAATAAAACTGTCCAGAATATTCCCTGGTTGGTTTGCATCAATAATGATAACTTTTGTAGCAGAATGGGTGCTAGTACAGATCCAAACTAGACTGGATAATTCTTCCTGGTGTTTCAGTTCCTTCTGCTGATCCTGAAGGAGAAAAAAGGCAGAAATGAACAACAGAAAGGGAGATAAGAATCTTTTATGGTCTTACATTTTCACCTACAGAAATACACATAAATATGTGGGAAGTTAAAGGTCTTCAATTCCATTGTAAAACTACACGTAGTTATTTGTTATTTATGTATCTGAAGTATAAAGCTCTCTCATATTTCATACTTCTATTAAAAATATATAAAATATTTTAATTACACTGCATAATTATACAGTTAGACCAGTATAAAATAAAAACATTATGACATGCCAACTGCCATACTCAGCATCACCACAGGTTAATGTGATATCCCAAAACACTTGAAAATTCAGACTGTTTTTATGCCCTTAATATGAATTCTAGTCATGGCAGTTAGAACATAAACAGGTCTGACACAAATGGTTTTTAAAGGAAGCATCACTGGTATAAGCAGTACATCATTTTGATGTAAAATTTATTCACTTCTGAGATTTGCCAGCAGGGGAAGATTCAAAAGTATTTAATAGTTGGATTCAATAACACAAACATCCTGGGCTAATGACTAACCAAGAAAATTCTAGTTGTTACCAACAAACCTGATTGTAAAATACTTTAGACTCTACAGTTACACAGTAAAGGTGTATAACTATATAATTTATTAAATGTACCTTGCAGGGACCTTACCTTGAGCTCCTGGTCTAGTTTATCTAAGCTACTCTGGGATCCTGTTTGCTGCTTGTTGCCATCTGCATCCACAGCAGTCACATCGTTGTAGAACACACTGGCACCAACCACAGACCCTCCATCTCGTGTCTTCCCTCCTGACAGGTTCACCCCTACAGCACACCACAGCTTGGGAGAAAAAGAAATGTTTTGCTTGAATCTCAAACTAAAAAAAAGAGACACAAGCATTGTTAAATATGCTAAGTGATATCAACATTATTATATATCCTAAGTCCATTTTAAGTTATTAATTACAATTAAAGTCATAGACATTTTACTGAGACAGAAATTTTTCTTCATGATGTTTTAAAAAGAAACAACTTATTTGAAAAATAATGTAATTGAGTCCAAAACAAAAATATTCAAGCTATAGTTTGCCCAAGTGTCTTATTATCACGGGAAACATTCTACCTTCATAGAGGTATCCTTCTCATCCAAAGGTCTCAGGTAAACAGGTACAGGCAAGTTCTTCATCTTATTTTCACCCTGTCCACCATTTGCCACCTAGGTAAAAAAACAAACAAACTAAATGGAAAAAATTTACCTTTAAAAGAGGTTTACAATCTTTGGAGTCAGTTGCTCAGAATTCATTAAACACAATTAAGAGTTTTGCATTGTTGTCTCCTTTAGAAAGATGCCTTACTGCTAAGTTCAACAAAAAAAAAAGCTGGAATCACTCAAACACAAGCTGTGAAATCATACCCTGTTCAAATGCAACAAAACATGAAGCTGTTACCTTTGAAAACACTTGAAAAGATCATACCTGTTTGTACTTCTGAGGTAGACTCCAGCCAAAAGCCTGCACTCTGCCATCCTCCTTCTGGACGTGAGCTTTCACCTGGCGGTACTGCTCCCTCTTCTGCTCCCGCCGTGAGGCTAAACTAGCTTCAGTTCTGGCAAGAATCAGGATTGAGGAACTTCTTACTTATGCTCTTTAGAATCTCTTGTGCAATGGGAACTGCTGTTAAACTCAATAACTAAGATCACTGGAAGCACTGGGTTACCAAGGATATCCCTAGGTTTTTTTTGCCTATTAAAAGACCAAGTTTCCTGTGGGCTATTTTGAAGAGATTGGGGGAAAAAAGGCAAAACTAGAAAGTCTACTGCCAGCATCCTTAAAAGAAATTAGCTTGAGCCATATAGCTCTACTAGGAGCTTTAAAAGTTGTAACTCACAAGGAAGTATTGTCAAAACAAAGCACAAGAGAAAAAAATAATTAGATTCTTAGCCTGACTCTTAAGTGAACCTTAAGTACCCGTACAGTTATTGCCCAGCTACAACATTTTCACATAAAAGTGTACCAAGTGTTGCCTCCTGTGCCTAAATGCACTTTCTTGAAAAGCAGTGATATTTACCAAGTAGAATATTTCAGCCAAGTGCTCAAAGTATTCACCCACTGCTGCACATTTCACTCTGCCCTATCTTGAGTCCTTATGAATCAACACTCACTTCAGGAGATTATACTTAGCAGCATGCTAGTAATCTCAGAGGACTAAAACAGTAAACACTTGATAGAGCATATCTACTATAAAATCAAAATTTCTTACTCTTCACTGAGGAATTCAAAGGCTTTAGATTTGTCACTGGGTAATTGAGATAAGGTGCTGCTTCTTTTCTTGACTGATGGAGTAATGTGTGAGGTTGGAGCATTATATTTAACATTGACAGGAGGTTCTGGTTTCTTTGCTGTATTGCTGGATGAACTGAAGAGCCTGCTAAAACTAGAAGAGAAAAAGATGAGAGTCAAGATTTGTCAGATACATCCAAATTTGACTATGCAGGCAAAACACAGCATATGCCAGCCTGCTCAAGGCAGTTAAAGTAAGAAACTGGAGCCCAACATAGCAGCAGCCACCACACACTCAGCAACACTCTCACAGCACAAAAACTCGTGTCTGTAAGAAAAATTCTTAAAGGATTATTATCCCATTTATCAAATTCAATGGGAACTTTATCTTGAATTAACATCTACAGGGAAACAACAAAATTTGGATGTGAACATTACACCTGGAAGACAGTTCTATGAAGGACATTAGTTCATGCAGAGAGCATTTTTAAAAACCCACAATTTCCACACAACAAGATAAAACAGTTATCAGCAAATCACAACATCAAAAGGATTGTTTACAAACATCTTGTTGAGAAGAACACTGGTTTAGATTTAAAGAGCTTGAAGTCAGAAAGGAGAATGTAGCAATCGTAAGCTGTACTTCACAGAGGGAAAAGAAGCTGAAATAAATGCAATCCACACATCCTATTCAGGTTTCTACTTGTCATCAAAAAATGAATCTGGAAAAAATGTTCAGGACAAGAATCCTGGTGTAGATTCAGCTAGGAAAAAAATTCCAGCACTTTGGCATTTAACTTCACCAAGGGCACAGCCACTCACTACATGCTGCAGCTTACAATATATTTTGTCTTCCAGAGCAGGCTTACCGAGCTGGCACGCTGGGCAACAAGAGGAGAAGTGTTAAGATATCTTCATCTGCCAAAAAATAATTAGCTAACATACACAAATGTGCCAGCTAATTGGTTAGGGTCTTTATTTATTTCTGCCAGTAAGTTGTGTTTCTATACTTACAATTGCCAAATGCTTGATCTTTTCTTCTCTTGCATGGCTGGATTTTCTCTGGATGCTCTACAAGAAATGAATTTTAAGTTTACTGAGTAAGCAACAACTAAAAAAGGAAAATGAATGGAACAGTATATAACTCTTATTTTTAAAAAAAAGATAACATCACTGAAAATAACAAAGCCTGTTTTTTCACACTACTGCTTCTTTACTGATCAGAGCACAATACTGAAATTCCCACTACAGGAAATAAAGTTACCTAATAAACTTCATCCACATTTCTTTGCATCCTAAACAAACTGGCAACTTTTCAGACAGAGATAAGTCTGCATAACACTTTGTAATGAAGAAAGCAGCAAACGATTTTAAATTATTCTGCCCCCTATTTAATACTTTAACCATTGGTTTTTATTTTAAAGCCTATTAATCTTCAATACATCAGTAAATAATTGATAAAGTGAGTGTTCCCATAGCCATAGATGAGAGATAGGAGAGGATTTCTACAGCAGATAATAGCTACAAAAGAACAAGCCCTGGCTGTTGGGAATGTACATTTTTCCTCCCAAAGGGTCACAGGCATGAGGACAATGGGAACAATCACATGTCACTGCTGCCCATGGCCAGCAGGCAGCACCACAGCCTCTGGTACCTGTGCTCAGGGACAAGGATGAGCTGGGCTGAGGTCTCAGGCAGAAGACTTAAGTTTTTAAACCATACCTTCCAAACAACTAATTATTCAGGATGCAAATGAGACCAAATCACCATCTTTACTGCTTATATTTAACACGCCTTGCACAACTTTAGACTGTTTTATCCCGAACAACCCCAGTCCTTCCAATGGAATTATGCTCAGTCTGAAGAGAACATTATCCCTATTTTGACATCACAAGGTATGTGCACACACAGAGTAATTTTTAATGCGCACCAGATTAATGTTATTTACAATTATCAACTTTTTTAACTGTTCCAGAATAAGCTTTCCTGAAGAAAATGTGTATTTTACATCATACAAAGTAACACATGGCTCCTGCCAAGAACCATGCTGACAAATTATATGCCCATAACTTAAAAACAATGATCCTCACGGGCATGAGGAGAACAAGCAGAAGGCAATGAACCTGCTGACTAGATCACTCAGCATCTAAAAATCTTAAGGAGCTCTGAAAAGAGCCTTTTTCACCTTATCATCTCGGTCCATCGGACAGCCTCCTGCAGCTCCATCAGCCTCTCCTTGTACTGGTTCCTCTCCATCAGCACTCGCGCCATCTCCACGCGCGTGAAGCGCTTCCGCTGGGCCGTGGGGACATCGCTCTGGGCACACAAGTTAAACATGGCAGGGACAAAGGAGCACCACAGGGCCCTGCAGAGCCACCCTCTGCCTCCCATAACAGCCAGGTTTTCGAAATGTGGGTTTGCCTTCCTCTCCCCTCCTAGCCTTTGTATGCAATCTAATGTGAATGAAAACAGCTCTTCAAAAAAAAGGGTGTGGTGACAGCGGGCAGAGAGGAAAGCAAGCAAACTAATCGCTGTCAATTTAAGTTTACTTGTGCTCTTTAGATCTTCTGTCCTTTCTATACAGGGAGGAACTTTACCACTACTTATTGAGCCATAAGTTTTAGTAGCCCTCACTAAACACACAGACGTCTAATGTCCCATTGAATTACACACACAAAACCACATATATGCACCTACATCATCATCCTCTTTAGCCTTCTGTCTTGCTTCTTCTGCTTCTGCACGAGCTCTAAATAGAAAATAAAAACCAGCTGTAATAAATATCACAGTAGAGTTTTTCTTCCTTTTTTTTTACAACCATGAAATTAAACTTACTTTTTCAGTTCTTCTTCCAGTTCTTTATTCTTCTCTTCAAGCTTTTGTTTTGCTTGTTTTACAGCCTCTAATTCACCTTGTAGTACATCCTTTTCACAGGTCAATTCATCCACCTTGGCTATTAAATCATTCTTCACTACATTCAGTGCATTTCTACACAAACATTGAAAATATATAGGTATAAGGATGGCCATGGTCTCACAGTTCAGCTTCAGCTAGGTTTTATTTTTAAAGACCTACACATTTCTTACACAGAGTTGCTGTAAAAAGATACCACTTTCTTAGAGGTCAAACCTTCTAACCCCAAATCTCCAACATTCAAACACATTCACATTCTCTCTATTAGAAAAAATACTGATAAATCAGTTTGCTTTGAATAAATCCCTCAACAGTGCTCCAGTGGATTTGCCTCTGCACTTAAAGCTGTGTTTCTGACATGGAGTTGATTTCATCAGGACACAGCACTGCATTTTTTGGACTCTTACAAGGATAAAAGCAGACTTTTCTTATTAGGTACTTAATTTCTAGAAGAAGACCAACTCAAACAAATACACCTAAAAATCATAATCACACCCTCATTACTCTTAGAATGGAAAGTAAGTTTGTATAGTTTCAATTCTGTATCAGGATATTGAAGATATAATGAAATAACGGGAAGTCAGTATTTTTTACATAAACATTCTCACTTACTTTGTCTCCAGCAGCTGAGTGTTTTCCAAAATAAGGTTTTCAACCTCACGCCCCATTCCTTTCAAAAGGAAACAAACACATGAAATTAGCAAATAAAATGGATGTTTCTACAAAACTTAGATTTTGCCATTGTCTAAAGTCAAATGAATTTTATGTATGACAAACTTGTTAGAAGAACTGTGAGCTATCTGAAGTTTCAGGTCCAACCTACCTTCTACAATTAGCTTTCCCTCCCACCTTCTCCCAGCCTAACTTCAATTTAAAAAGCCCAAAGACATCCCTAACTAAGCACAGGCCAGTGCTGCTAGTCTGTATTTTTAGATGTTACAGTACCAAGTCAAAAACCAAACACAGCATAAGTTGCAGAAGTATTAGACCTCAAAATGTTCAGTTTAAAATGCTCAACTGTCTTTTATATCATTATCACTATCACTTTTTGATCTTTTATAAATAGATTTTTATACACCAAAGTCTATCAGTTATAGACACAAGACATGCTGAATAAAGTTCAGATTGTGAAAGCCCTGCAGATTTCCCCAGAGCAAATGATACCTTACCAAAGAAATTATGGTCTTTAAAGCCCATGCATTCCATGTAGAGCAAAAACAAGAACAAGAAACATTTCATGTGAGGTGTAGTATGAGCGAGGAGAAATAAAAGATTAAGACTTAGGAAGTAAGAGTGAATTAAACAAAGCCACCACCAAAAATCTGAAGTGGGATGTGATGTGATTAGAAGCAGGATTTATATAGAAGAATGATGTTGAAGAATTTAAGTTTGTCACAACCATTTCCATTGGTTAAACCTCTTATAAGAATCAGTAACTTAATAAAAATCTCTCATTTTCTATAAAATAATTTCGAAACACAGTCCTTGGAAGAAATTCTAAGGCATTCAGAAGTTTCCAATTAATATGCTCTTATGGAGAAAAGTGAACATAACTTCAAGTAACTACTTCAGTGTTACTTAAATTTCTGGAAATTAATTTCTCCCCCTATTTTTTGCATACCTAATATAATTTTCAGAATTTTAAAAAAGGTAATTTCAGGAGAGAATAATTATTTTGCACCTTGCATAGCAAAATAATTATGACACAGATAAGAGCAGAAATTATGTTAATTCAAGATTAACATAATGAATGAAAAAGGTATCTTAATGGTGGAGGCCTTTTAAAATACTTTAGGCACACAATCTTCTAAGCAACTTTGGCAGCACAAGACTTTAAAGATATTTGGATAACAAAGAAGAAAAGGTATCTATAAATAGACATGCAAGTCAAAGTTCCCTCTTTTGACATTTCCCTCTCTGGGTTTTGGATTATAAGTAAATTACATTTACTGAAGTAAATTAGATCAGCCATGGTTAACTTATCAATATCTGGAAAAATTCCCTATACTACCGCCATCAAGAGATTTTATTCAAGTTGCTATTGCTTTTTAAGCATTTTCAATATTCACAAATAAAAATATGTACGATCATGTCCAACAGATTTCAGGATCTTTTATACAGCAAGAACAAAAACTAGAAAGCCAGAGTGCAACAGCAAAAAAAAGTTACCAAGCAGGGAAAAAATGCAGAGAATGTAGCAGCCAAGAATGCCTAACTGGAGAAGCAACAGATTTCAAAGATTTTTTTGAAAAAAGAACCATACACACCAGAATATTCCCCTGGGTATGCAGCCCAAGAGAAAACAGATTAGAGAATCCCAATTAACTATTTTGAAACAACTCCATACTGAAGTTTAATGCTCACTTAGAACAGATCCAAACGCTTCAAACACACAGACTATCCTGGATGCAGGTGTGGCTTTTCAGGTTTTGGACTATGGTTGTTCTCAAAGCAAAATGATGATTCTAAAATAAAATTTTCAGACCAACACATTCTGCATAACAAATGGAGGTGTAACCCTAGGCTTAGTGTGCACACACTGGTGTTTCCAGCAATAGATTCACAGAAAATGGCAATAAACTCACTGACAAACCTTACAAAAGTTACACTAAAAAGTGTATTATTTCTTGTCCATGAAAAACAAAGCATTAGAATCAGGACATCCTGACAACAGTTTGATTTCTTTAATCAATTTATCATAGCTAAGGGATGGATGTTGCTCCATGTTAATAATTCTCCAGTATCTGTATTTTTGCATGCAGAATGTGTGATTAGTTGTCCCTGTGAGAATGGAATGACAGCCAAGAGTTTTAGATGGAGTGTGTTGCAGTAAGGATGTGGACAGCCTCACTGCTCAGAGTGACAACAAAGAAAAACCATCTCAGACTGGAAATAGGCCACTACTCCTAGTGAGTAATACCTGCAGAAATGTCACTTGTTTGATATAAAAAAAGTTTCTGGAGGAACACTGAACAACCAGAAATCCAGATTGCACACAGGAGTTTTAACAGCCCCAATAATCTGTATTTTTGCAGGGTCAGAGGACAGAAGCAAACAAGCTGCTGATTTTCTGCACACAACTCATTTTGAATGCACCTGAGATAGCATCTGCATTTTATACATTCCACAGTACCAGCTTTCATTATTTCAAAATGAGGCCTGAACAATTACATAGTTAAAAACAATTACATAGTTAAAAAGATCTTGCTATATTGTTTATTGAAAGATTATTCTTCTGATGACCTTTTTTGATTTTGGTCAACTCAGAACTCATAGCATAGAAGTAAAAGCAAGCTGCTTAGGGGAAGGAGAAATGAGGGTTTCCCCTCCCCTATCAATTAACAGTTTGATTCTCAAATTACCACCATTTCATTTGCTGCAATTCTCTTTCAAGTTACAATCCCTAAGGAGGTGATAAAGCCAGGCCACTACCGATCAGGCACGACCTGAATAAAAATATCTAAAACTAGTTCAAGACAAAAATTGTTCCTTGAGAAAAAAAATCCTTATGTGTAAGAGAACATACAGGGAGAAATGGAGAATAGTGTAGGAAGTGCCCCAAAAGATTAAGATCATTATACAGAGAGAAAGAACAAACTTCGGGTTTTGCATTCCAATGACTACCTTAGGATGCTACTCAAACAATTTTAATGCAAATGAAGCCTAACAACAAATCCAGCAAGACTAATTAAGCACTTCCTAAAAAGGAAAATTTCTGTATACAGCATCTTTCTTACCCAGTAAATCTGCACCTTCATCCACGTCTCCAATTAGGCCAGAACCAGCAGATGACAGCTCTTCAAAGAGTGACTCTGTGTTACGGTCAAATGCTTTGTTCTTGATTCCTTTGGTGGGAGTGCTGGGCAGAGAATTAAACAAGACATGAAAAAGCAGGGAGATAACACTCCCACAATGAAGAAAAGCTTTCTCTGTATTTTTTGTCTAGTAGTTCATTTGTTCCCTCCAACAAACTTGACAAGTTTACAGTTGGCTTACGAGTTCTAGATTCTATTTTCAAATACTGCTTTGCCATCAAGATCCCAGACTTAAAGCAGTTGCTGATACTGAGTTGGACAGGATTGTAATAAGTTAAAGCATATCAAGTTTTTGCCTATAGAAATTCAGTTGTGTCAGGACTTAGCCCAAATGCCTGAAGAATAGACAGCTCAGCTAAACTGGAAGTCATTTAATGTAACAAGAATGCAAGAGAACTGAATAGTAGGAGGTCAAAATATTCCTCTGGTCAGAGAAGGGGCTCCTTTTACACAAAGCTCATCTTACACCCTTAAGATTCACCATACAAGGTAATTTTATCCTTCTCAACACAATAATTAAACAAAGACAAGAAAAGGAAAATTCCTATACATAGCATTTAATTCCCATACACATTTATTTAATTTAAATAACCTTCTAAAATTTGTCTTTTTTTCTTAAATCACAACACACAACTTACCTGGAACCCTTATATCCACTGAGATCTTTATCCATATCCAACTCTGGAGTTGACTCAATAATTGCCTGAACTTCAGATTTTTCTTCATTTTCATTTCCCCCTGGGGCAAAGCAAGTGGTATATGCCCATAAACAAAACCATCATGGCGTATTAACTACATGTAGTAGTTCTTAATCACCAACTTAGCATACTTCTGTTCAAAGACTTATCAAAGTAACTAAATTAAAAGACCTGCAGATTTTGATACTCTAGTGCAGACACTGGAATTTCCAGGTCTCTCCTGAATTTAACACAAGTCATCCAACAGCACTTATTTCCTACTACTTCTGCAATTGAAACCAAGATGTCCAACACTTCACTACCCTATTGCCAAAGAAATGTCATAAATAATTCTGATTCTGAAGCACAAAATACTAAAGTCACCAATAAACAACAGACTTATCTCTGACTAATATTCTGTACTCCTTAAAACACTGAGTAAAAGCCCCATTCTCATCTGTGGCACAATAAAAGATAATTAATAAGTGATCAAATATGAGGCCCATAATAACCCTACATGAAGAAGTTAAAGCAGCTCACCAGTGCACACATTTCTTGTCTCTTGAGCTACCTGTACTTCAATATTCTTGCTTACATCCAGATTCTCATTCAACATCTCAGTGTCCTTGGCATGCCCTTCAACATTTTCCTTTTGAGGGGTTTCAGCAGGCAGCACAGGGACATCTGAAGCAGCTGTGGATGCTGGCGTAGTACATTTGGAGCCTGCTTGGCTAACATCAGAGAGCTCATCCTAGAATTACACCATTACCAGTAAAAAATGAACACAAAGTCTTATTAGAAGAGTTGGGGCATGTAAGCTAAGGAACAGACAATAAAATCACTGTATTTTACTGAAAATTATGCAAATGGAAAGATAAATTAATAAAAATAATATTTTAAGCCAGTACAGTCATCTTTAGCCTATGGTTGTTTCACTCTTGTTAAGTCAATTATAGCTACATAAAAATGCCTTTATTTTTAACAGTAATGTTTGATCTCAGTTGATAATTTTAGTCACTACTTTTCTGTGAAGGCTTCCAGAAAACAAGCAGCATTCTCATTCTAAGACTCCTTCTAGCTGCACGGTGAGCTACCTAATCTTCCCAAAGCTGTTATAAAATTAATGGTTCAGAATATACATGGTACCTTAAAAAGCAGCCACTGAAGAACTGATGCAAACATGTATTTAACTGATAGAAAACTATAGTAATTAACTGAATCATAATCACAGAATAGTTTGCGTTGGGAGGGACCTTAAGGACAATTTTGTTCCAACACCCTGCTGTGGACAGGGACACTTTCCACTAGACCAGGTTGCTCCAAGCCCTGTCCAACCTGGCTTTGAACATTTCCATATTTGCAAGCACTTCACTCAAGTTCCATGTGCTTTCCAGTCTGAAGTGTGAGCACTGGCTGGGACTGGAACTGCCATAAATCCTTGTCCAGTGAGATTTCAGACCAGCCAAGGAACATCAGGAAACAGCTCCTCCTCAGAAACCGATTCCTGGCAACAATTCACAGTGACACAGTGTCAAGACCCATAAGTATGACATTAATTATGGACTTAATCCAGCTGCTGGACTCCAGATTGGGACCACCACTCACACAGAGCTGCATCACTGTGTTGGAGGGCAGAGTTGATTGAGTGTGACACAACCAGAGGCCACCACCTGAATATACCAACAGCCTTTTTGATTCTTCTCTCCTCTCCTTCATTCACATTTTACTGCCCATTCATGCCCAGACCCACATCAGATGTCTGATCTATGACTTAAGCAGCACATGACAGTGAACAGCAGCTCACTGCAGAGAGGAAAACAAGTCTGCCTGTTTAGGCCAATAGTTTCTAACACACACCATTAGAGGAATCTTGTTGTGGAAAATAAAGATGAAACTTGGGGCTGA
The DNA here is from genome assembly GCA_003676055.1 of Chloebia gouldiae. Classification (NCBI taxonomy): domain Eukaryota; kingdom Metazoa; phylum Chordata; class Aves; order Passeriformes; family Passeridae; genus Chloebia; species Chloebia gouldiae. The sequence continues at coordinate 3,267,630 of QUSF01000033.1, read as the reverse complement.
TGTGTGCAAAATGAAGGCAGGATGGCAACCCTTGATAAAAAGTTCTTGTGGAGTTTGCTTGGGAATCAAGAGGTGAAAGCAAGGCTCCTGGACAAGTCTGTGTCATTTCTTAAAGAGAATGGGACTGAACTTGTCAAGAACAAAACAGGTTTAGATTTTGCAAAGCACAAATTCACTGCATGCCTTTTCGAGGAAGGAATAAAACTGAATTTTAAGGTTATTTAAAAAAACCCCTGCACTTAGATGTACATTGTCTCACTTGTACTTAGCATAAGATTACTATGAATTGTAACTTAAAAATTTCTCCTTTTGGAACATACTAAGGCAAAATTTTTATTTGTATGGGGACAGGGAGGAAAGCACACATTTATGTATACCAGCATAAAGGTAAAGCTTGCATCCTATAGTAACACCTCCACATTGAATTTGCAAGCCCTAGAAACAAAAATACAGCACTAACTGCCTATCAATTACTGACAGTTCTCATTGTTTTATAGTAAATGACAGAATAACCAATTATTAATATTTGGTTTTCTGTCAAAAGTATTCAGAAATACAGACACCTCTAAAGGAATGAAAGAAAAGAAAAAAACACTCTACAATTTACCCAATTGCCTTGTGAATGGGTGAAGTGGAGGCACTGGCTAATGGGTCATACTTGAGTGAGCAGATACAGAAGGGAGGAAGTGGTGCCCCTTACCAAGGGCAACCAGAGCTCACACAAATGAGGAATAAAACCTCAGCAGAGCTGCTGGCTCTGTTTAAACATTTCTACATCTTTGTATTCCAAGACCATCCACTAACTGATGCAGCACAAACCGATCACTGAATTTCACACACAAAGCTCAAGGAAAATAGCTTGATAGCACAAGAAAAAACAGAATAGAATGGTCCTTTCCTTAAGGGAATTTCAAATCACCCCATATATTTTATATTTCTGACTTTATTAGCTATGGTATTTTCTTAGCTTACTCTTGGAAACTACACAGATTAAACTATTACAAATATCTGTTCTAGAACTAAAGAAAAGCAAAAGCAATTTAATTAAATGACACTGAATTAATTGGAATATCTCAAAGACTAAACATTTGAAATTCGGTGCTGTGCTGACTTAGCAAAATTGACTTTTTTCATCAAGTTGCCAAAAGACTTCTCCCGGAAAACAAAAGAAAAAATGTTTAAAAATTCAATAATTAAATCTGAAGGAGTAACTCATCTGCAGTGCTGTGCTGGAATAAGTTGAAAAGAATGACTAGTACATTACTGTGTGATATCTTAACAATGATATCCAGCAATACCACTATTGCACAAGCTGCAGAATAATAGAGATTTTTTAATCTCTGCCACTCCCTCTTTGTGATACTTTTGGAGGAAACACTGACCATTAAGGAAAGGTTCAGGCATGAATGGAAAATAGATGCTAGAAAGCAGCAGAATTTGTTTGTGCCTTGTACTGGATGTAAAATATACTCAGAAGAAAAGCATTAGAGAAAAAAGTTTCAAATGCTGGTTTTGTCTTCAATATATCATGTTATTCAACAGGTTCAGAAGTTGAATTCAGAAGTACTTTACATTCATAGCTACAAAGTAAAGATGTTGCTTTGGACTCAAGGAACTTATTCTGAATAAACAGATTTGAATAACTACAGCTTGTGCTATTTAGTGAAGTCTCATTTTAGCAATGCTTTAGTTTTAGAAGAATTATACCAAGAAGCCTATTTTGACAATATGGATTAGCCATTTTTCTGAGAGGAAAGATGGAATCAGAAGCTTCCCTTTCTATCTCATCTCCATCTACTCTTAGTCACCACTTGTATTTATTTTACATAAGTTATATTTCAGTCAGCTTTCCTAAAATTTGCCAATTCACTAATGTTAACTGCATAAGACAAGGGGAATTAGACATGTTCAAGATCAACCTCCTGACTAGCACTCTTTTTAAGTGAAACATTTTTAGAAGCAAACTCACACTGTCACTTTGATATCCCTATAATTAACCACTACTTACTCCTCCCATTATCTCCTTATGACCTCCATGATAAATAAATGGATTCCTATTACCTCCAAATTATTTTTGTAGTTCTGATCAGTTAAAATTCCCATGCTAGGCAGGTATTAAGTTCACTTAAGAGGAAACTCCTCTCAGCTTTCCAAAAATAACAGTACATTCCAAAAAAACCTCATAAAGAAATATATACTGGGAGGATTTACACATTCTGGAGTTCTTCACCCTGCAGATCCTCCTCCTGCTGTGCTGTGAGTGCACCCTAGACTGCCAGACTCATCACACTCCAACACCACTCCCCCATTCTTCCATTCCTGCAGATTGTTTTATTCCACCCTCTCACAGTTGGAATGTAGAACAATTGCAGGAATTATAGCCAAGCTACAAGTAAGGGAAATCATGCTCACAGACTAATTTAGGAAAGTTAGGTCATTCTCAGCTCTGTGGTCTACCTGCACCATACATCTGGTAGTAAGCAGAGGCTGCATGAAGAGCAGTGCCCATGTAGTAACCAAAGCTTTCCTTCTAAAGCAGCATTAATAAAGCTAATTAGACTGGTCCTACTACCTAGTAACATATTTAGTGTAGAAAAACAAGTTGGAACCTTTGGAAAGGGTCCTTAGTCAGAATGAAAAGACCCACTACTGAGAATAAGAGGAGAACTAATCTGTATTATCACTCATTTGGAAAATACCTCCAAAACTTTGTTTCTTGTACTAAGAAAAGCTCCCTCAAAGTTCACTGGAGTAAGCAATGCTTTTGGCTTATGCAGAGATGTTTTAGGGGTCTACATCCCCCTTTCAATTTGGTGGCTTTTTGTTTTTTGCCATCCTCCCAAAGATCTACCATCTGTTATGGGAGTTTTTCCTGCCACACAAGGCAGCAGGGCTGCACTCACCTTGAGGCTGGTGTGGGACCGTGGCTGGCTCAGCTCGTGGAATTTCCAGTGCTCTGCTGCAGGTGTTTCTGCCACATCCCTCTGAGCCTCAGGCGTGAGGAGAGCATCTCCTGCAGGTAATGGGAAGATGCCCAGGGATACTGGACGCTCCTTCCTGTTGTAAAGACATGCAGGGTTCATCAGCCATCTCAAATGTCCCACAGTTTATTTTCCTGCAGGCCTCTGAAATCAGCAGGGAAGTGGTGAAATTCCAGGTTCAAACATCCAGACACTGCTCCATTAAATGCGCAGTGCAGCACACCCAGACTGTGCCGCAACACCCAATAATTTCTCATTTCACAATTGCCAAGTCAATTCCATGGCTTTAAATAGCAGTTATTGATTTACACTACAGCTAATCTCTAGCAAACAGAAGTTTTATAGAAATGAAACACTTGTTCAATAGAAGTATAAGACAAAAGTGTTTCCTTACTTCAGATTGAAAATAGTTTTCAGCAGCCACTATTAAAAATACCATTTTGCACCTTTTCCTTCAAGATATAACCACATAATTTCTACAAAAGCAAACAGCTAAATCATCAACTGAAGCATCTGCAAAATTGTAAACAGTAAGCCTTAAGCAAATCTTCTCAAACCATTGGGTATTTTATTCCTGAAGATCACAGAAATGGATTTCTGTAGGAGAAAAGAACTGGGTCAGGGAATTACCAGTGTTACAACTGGCTCAGCTAAAAATTGTGTAGTTTTACCCAAGATCAGTTCAACACTCTACTTCACCCTAAAGCTGCACAAAAGCTCGTGCCAGCAGAGCAAATTATTTCATCCCAGGTTTTCACTTCACTCTTTTTACTTCCCTATAGCAAATAGCATTTGGAAATTCTAAAGGTTTACGTAGTAACCCTCAAAAGAAACAAAAAATCCCCAGTCAGTAGTGTGCTCAGTGAACAAAAGGATTCATTCTTCCTGCTAGCAAGAGACAAAACCATTGTGTGCAATGCCATTCATAGGATGCTGCGGCCAGCCCCGAAAAGGAAAAATACCAGCCAGGCCTAGAACTGAGATAAGCAAAGTGTTTGTTCAGGCAGAACAATGCAATGCAGAAAAAAAATCACTATAATCAACTAGCACAGCTTTAAGTATAGTAGATGGAGAAGATAAAAGTATGCACAAGTGATGACAGTTTTCACACTTTAGCATTATAAAAAGCCAAGACACAACCACACGTGCTTTCTTTCAAAAGGTCCTTCACAAAATAAACATAACCTAGGCAGAATTAGTATCTGCATATAAAATACATGCAAATATATGGCAAGCAGGGCTGAAAAGCAAAAGCTAAGCATTTTTGGACATATTTTTGATTTTGTTTATTTACTTTGAAGAAAAGTTAGTGAAGAAGGGATTTTATTTAGCAATTAATCAGTAAACTCCCTTTGGTAAATTTTACATTGTTAAAATCACAATGTTCAAACAGCAAACAATTTGAATTGGCATGAACCTTTCTAGTCCAAGTGTACAAAGATGCTCCTTGTTATAAAAACCTTTGCACCTAATTCTCACCTAGGAGCTATCTTAGCCTTTCAGAAATATTATTCCAAATTAAGTCATTAATTGTGAAGTAGTTTAGCACAACAAAGTGAGTAAAGCAAAATCAGTCTGGATTACAAAATTCAAAACATCAGATAATGTTCCAGCATCTGCAACTGCTGCAATGAGAAACCTCACAGTGGATTCCAAGGATTCCCACTATTGTAACAGGTCCTGCTTTGCTTTCGATTTCCCACAACTCTCAGGCATGTGGGGAACAAAAGAATGGCCACAGAAGCTGAGATTATGTCAAAAGAGGGGCTGAGACCATTTCAGTGGATAAAAAGTGCAGGAACAAAAAGGAGGAAGAAAAAAAACTGCCTTTCAGTGGTTGATAGAGCTGCATTGTGAGGGTCCAGCACATTTCTATATTGCAGGACACATCACAAAACTGATCAGCTCTGCAATCCTCAAAAGAAAGAATATTAAATGGGTACAGTTTAAACAGTTCACACCTGGCATCACTGTTTTTTTCAAGATTAGTTTGAAAAAAGCTTTATAATAAGCATGTTTTTATGTGTTAGAACAGAGGTCAGGTGCATTGCAAGGCTGTATAGTAAATGAAGTTTGCAAAATAGGCTAATTTTGGAAATGAACCTTATTATGTGAGTGTCTGCATTAAAAAAAATGATCCAGTTAGACTGAAGCAATTTCAACTTATTTCACTGCACGCTGAACAGAAAGCAAAGAACCTCTTCTCCCTTCCCAGTGCCCAAAAAATAGCTGAAAATGCCACAATGAGCAGAATGGAAATGCATATGTTAAAAGCCTAAACTAATATTCTGAAGTGATGCACTGAAGCATTTGCAGGAACCTTTAGGAACTTTTAGATGCTCAGTTCTAAAATCTGAGAAGTGTTTAAAAACAGAAAAAAAAATCTTCTACGATTACATTCCTTCATCCTATATTTGTATCTCTTTTTTAAAATAATAAAAGTTTAAGAAAGTAAATTCTAATTCATGTAATTCCTAAAGCAAATTAGAAGGGCGGGAAAAAACATAGCTTCCCCAAACCCCTCAAATCCATTAAACGCTCCAGGGGAGCAAAGGCACATTACAAAAAAAAAAACCTATTTCTCAAACCATCTGACTTGTTTAAAACTTAAAAGTAACTTGTAAGTTACTGAATATGAAGTTCTCTTTTGGTTTTGTTTGGTTTTAGAGTTGGGACATATTTTTTCTGTGTTTGGGTTTCTCCCCCTTTTAAACAAACATAGCCTTACTAACTAGGTCAATCTACAGAGTTTCACTTGAAATTTATTTTATTTCTTCATATTGAAATATTCATTCAAGTTTTTTATCGGCTACTGGTATAAACTGGTATTTTTTTCCTTCTATTGATCACTTTTAACCTTTGGAACAACACTTCTGTGTTCACAGACCCAAGTTAAAAGCATACTACCATACGAAATCTACATGCACCAAGTATTAAGGACAAAAAAGTCACATAGCTGTTCAGAGAACATTAATTTCCAACATTTTTCCCATTTAAAATAAAATTTACTATTACATCTATAACCACAGGTAAAACATGTCAAGTTTTCAGGCCAGAAAGCTGCATTTTAAAACTTTTCCATCTGTAATTATAGTATTAAAATGTGCCAAGACTACTTTTGGCCACAATATTCTAAAGCATTTCTGTCTGCTACTGCTCCAGTCACACAGGACAAACAGAACATAACCTGAGGTGGAGGGACAGATATCTGGCAACTTGCCATACAAGTACTGAAACAGAGGAGAGGGCAACATTTGGCTGAACAATAGTGAATAGGCTTTAAGAGCTCAAATGCTTAAATAATGGAAGATTTTTTTTTTGCCCCACCAACCAATAATCAGATTTCTTTAAACTAACGTGATCAACTAATTACTGTGGTTTTAACATCAATTAACTGATCTTACATAAGCCTTTTTATAAAAACAGGTGCAGTTTAATAGTACAAAGCCTCAGACTGCATACATTTATGCAACACCTGACAATACACTGAACGTGAGCTTTATCCCTGACATTAACATTGCAGCTTTTGCAGCAGGTTATAATAAACTGATGTTAAAGAGATACATAAACTGACCTTAAAAGGCAATGAAAAAAATAGATTGTATCTCCATACATAGACACATTTACAACAGAACCTGACATTTACACATCATTTACTTCTCTAATTTGTCCCTGTTTGAAAAAGCAGGAGAACAGCAAGCAGGGGAGCAGCGAGAGCACACGAAGATGGGGTTCAGTGGGTCAGAGTACCTGAGGATCCTTGGGAGGTTCTGCGTCAGAGCTGGCACCCCCGTGGAAATGGAAAAGTGCACGAGCAGCAGAACAGAGAGCGACACCAGGATGGCTGAGTTAATGACCACCGCCCCGCCAACGAAGCCAAACACAAACAGCAGCATGCAGCCCGGATTCATGGCGCTGCGCTGGCATGGTGGAATGCCGGCTCCAAGAAGGCTACGCAGGGGCCAAGGGGGGATCTTTGCAGGCAAAGTCTGTCATTCAGCCGCCACCACAAAAACAATGCCATCAGCAGCAGCAGCAGCAGCAGCGTTCCACTCTTCTGCAGCAGCTCCAAAGCAATGACATCACCGCCCTCCTCCCCCTCGCCGCTCCTCGCAGCATCGATGCAGCAGCGCAGAAGCGCAGCCAGCCCCAGAGTGCTTCTCCCTCCTTCCTCGAAGGGTTCCCAGATTCCAAAGGTCCCAAATCTGCATAATCTATTCCCTGCAAGCCCCGAGGACAAGCGGGTACCACGCACGCACACAAAGATGCAGCCAGACCGTGGCCATGCTGGGACAGTCACTGACGTTTTCCCTGCCTGCCCCAACACAAACACTCCAAAAAGCTCAAAATGTTTAAGCCTAATTAATCTACAAAGTATATCTCAACGCTCAGCCACACAACAGCAAAAGCTGCTTTCTACGGATTTCTGCGCTGTCCTCTTGCCGCGTTCCAATCATACAACAAATCTTTCTGATTCAGCTGAACTGTTGTTATAGGATTAAAGAGCACAATCTTGCAAACACAAATGAACTGAATTTTTTTCTCATTTCAGGGTGAGAGCAATAAATAGCTTACCTAATTCTACTGTGTGTCGTGGATTCTAGCTGATCACCCCCTGTTAGCTGATGAAGTTTGGTTCTTTCCAAGTGCTCCATATAATTGTGTATCATCTGTTTAAAAGGACAGAAAAAGCAAGAAGTATTTAGTAACATTCACTTGTACTACAGCTGCATAGTTCTTGACCAATATAGTTTCCCCCCTGTAATGCTAAATAGTAAAAGCATTTACAGGCATTAAAGAAATAAAGAAGGAAGAAAAATTATACAGAGTGTAAAACCACAAACCAGAAGAGAAGTCCATAATAAATTAAAAATATTGGAGAACTTCCTTGTACATTCATGCACAGGAAACATCCTAAGGGTAAAGAAAGTGCACGCAATATTTCAAACGTGGGTTTGTTAAAGAATTACCATGTTCAAATCCATTTTGGAGTCTGAGACCTCTATGTCTGGAAGATATTAGCATTTTTTACATGATACATAATAGGCACTATAGGCCTAATTGGAAAGTACGGTGAAGGTCAGACAATATGCTCCTCAAATATTAAAGACTCTGAATCCACAGGCTAATAATCAGATTGTTTCTGTAGGTAGAAATATGAAGTCCCCACTTCTCCTTTTTCTTCTAAAACACAAATAAACTTAAGCTTTCTGTATTTTCTACAAGGGAAGTTTGGTTTTAAATAATCTAGGCTGACATCTCATTAAAAGGACAGAGTGGCTGTGGATTTTTAGCACTCAAGATGAGCTCTGCTTGCTCTCTCTTTCTCACAAGAGACAAGCATAGGCCAACATGGTATTCCTACAGCCACTAATTGTTTAATGAGCCCCAACTCCCATGGCCAAAGGATGCTGCTTTCAGCATTTAACTGATCCAGGACATGCGTGGGGAGAAGGACCAGGTATCACTGCATCATTCCAGGGGCTTCATTTGGACACACGTATCTGAACTTAAATCTGGGAAAGCCTGAGAAGCCTATGTACAATTTAGTATTTTTAGTACTTTCAACGTTCACATTCAGGTTGCATCTTAACAGCTGCCTCTAATGGAAAAAAAAAAAAAGCAAACTATTCTTTAAAAGTGTAATTTCTTCTGCTATTCTACAAAGGGTATACAAACACTTCAGAATAGTGATATTCCAGGCATTTGTACACATGAGTACTGAACTCAGCAGGACCTGGAAACCTACATTTATGTGTTACTCTCAAGACAGGCTTGATGTATCCAAGTTTGACCTTCAGATCCCACCAACCTCAGCCAGTTCCAGTTTCTCCTCAAATGCTGTTTGCCAGCATTAGCTACATAGGAATAAATATTCTTCATTTCAGATTTTTCTGATTAAATAAACTGGCTTAAGACATCCTGACTGATGGATATTCTACAAATCAGTAACTTATGTTAAATGCTGGTTATATACAGATGTTGGTTTTCCCAGCATTCACCTGAACTAATAAATATAATTCAGACCAGAACAAAATATCATGCTATTTTCAGAGAAACATTATATAATATACTTAGACTGCTGTCAAAAGCTTACAACATTTATCCTCCAAAAAAATGCAGTGTTTCACCAGACCATCCAATTTGTTTTCTGGTTTTTAATGCTTGTTCACACACAGAGACAAACAAAAGGCACAAAAGGACTGAAAGCTCCACCTTCAACCATCCACATTTGTTTTTTTTTCTATTTTAACCAAGCCAGAACTAGGTGTTCCACTTGTTCCTTTACACAGTTTTACACAAATTTATTATAATGAAGATAGTTTAGGAATTTTGGGGAGGAGGGGAGGGGATGGGGACCCCCAAGAGTGTATAACTTCGAAATGCACATTACACCATTCTGTATCCTGTTCATGTATTCCCTCATCATGGGAGGAAGATGTTACTGACCTACAAACACTCCCATTTTCAGCACACCAATTGGTTTCTCAGAGTTAAATTTTAAATAGAACACCTGTAGTGTTTTCAGCCAGTGAACAGAAGATGAGTGTCTAGTACCTCTTCAGGGAGCTGCTAACACACAGGAAAAAATAATAGGGTCAGTAAAACCCACACAACTTTCAAGTTTTGCAAAGGACATGGTTTTAACCTGCTCTCTTCCCTCCTCTCAGTCTGTTCTTTTGTTTACTGAAATGTCTCATCACATTTATTACCCACAGAGGCTGGAGGGCAAGTCAATTTAAAGGTTCAGTTTATATTGTTCTGCAGCTGAAAATGCAGCTGATAATAGAATAAGCAAATCTGTAGATCACATACTTCAGCACAATGCATATAAGCTATAGGAACCAAAAAATAAAATGAAAAACAAAATGTGCAAGGCTGCATGGCAACTGAAGAGTCACAGACTCATAAGGTTCTGTGTGCATGTACAGCACAACACAGTAATTTCTCCACAGATCCAGGCTATATGTGCCTGTGGTGTCCAAAAATCAGAACAGTGGCACCACCATGTAAAGCCCACTGAATGCCTCAACTCAGGGTCCCAAAAGGTGACAATACTGGAATAGTGTCCCCAAGAAGAAGAGTCCCTCACCCTCTCTTCCCATGGGATGGGGAGCTCCACAGCTGGTGCTGTAAAGTCATAAGAAATGGTGTGTGGATTTCCAACTTCCACAAACTTAATTTGAAGGTAAAGGTAAATAAATACTTCAGCTTCTTGAGAAGTAAACCCACTCAAACTGCTCATCTGCAATAAAACTTCGAAGACTCACTCCAAAACCACTGGGATTTGAACCAGATGACATTCAAAAAATCTTTTCAAGCCTTTCAAAATCCTCAAGCCTTGGCATATCCATGAAGTGCCATTCTGATCCAAAAACCTGTAATGAATTAATACACTAGAATTCTGAGGGCTCAAAATCTGATTAGAAGTTCTGCTGGTTTTAGATTATTCCACTGTTGAAATAAAAAGGTTTTAATATTACTGACAATTTTAAAATAGACATAAATGGATTGAATTGCTCTCCATTCAGAACAGTTTTTTCTGAAGTTATGCTGGAGCACAGATGGTAAATAATTGACTATGTCTACCTGTCTTCAATACAAGCTGCAGTAAATATTTAGTCATCCATAAACTTTCACTATGGACAATTCACTCTGCTGCCCATGAAACCCACAAGTATTTTGAATATGACCAGTTGTTCCTAGGAATACACATCACAAACACAGAGCACTTCAGCACTGTTGTAATTAAACACTTTGCTCAATTATGATTAGCTCAGGAGATCAAAGATAACTAAGATAATTTTTCAAAGTTCGGAGTTTAACAGCATTTCACAGTTCAGGTGTTAATGATTTTAAGGCACATGTACAAACCAACTACAACACACTTTTGAACACATTACAGAGTGAACATGAAATCAATTCCCTTTGAATGCATTCTCTTTCCACCTCATAAAAACACTCACATTGGTATCCTCATAAGGCCCGTGACAAGTTTTACAACTGCAGAAGTGTTACAAGGTTTTTCTACACCTTAAACTTCAGCACTCAGTAAAAGACAATGAACATTCTGGCACTCATTTCAATTTCTACCTTTACAAATACAACCACTCCCAGTGTATACAAGCCTGGCACTTGTCACAAACAAATGTGTATATGCCATGCTGGGGATGTTGTTACCTGCACCTTTGTCTTAACCAGGTTGAGAGCATCTGCTTTATACCTTCCTTGCTCTTTTGCTCCTCCTTCCGTTTTTGTCACTGCTTTAGCTCCCCCAGACAGGTTTCAGTAATTCTCTGTCTGTCAGACCAGGCTCAGTGCTACAGACCCTGCTGCTTATCCTGCAGATCCAATCAGGCTGGGTACAAGCAGCTCCTCCCTTTGGGAATGTGCACCCAACTGTGTGTATATAGATCTTTCTCTGTTCCACATAATCTAGATTTATTGAGGTAACAGATATTTCTAGAATCTCCTTGATTCAGTATCAAAGTCCTGTATACTTCCATGTAAGTACCTTTTTTCCTTTCAGGGTTTATGGTGAGTTTCTCACCTAAGTAAAAGCACCATTCCCACTGGAGAGCTTCATGCATTCTTTATGCACACACAAGATGGTGTTGCTGGCAGATACATTAGTATGTAAAGATGTTACATCCAGGTTTTATAGATCAAGCTGTTAATGCTCAACAAAAGGCTTTAGAAAAACTATTTGCTTGAATTGATATCCAAAGTCTAATCTCACAGACAATGTGACAGCTGCCCATGCTTAGCTGTAATTGTAAATAGACAAGTCCACTAGCCTCCTCTTCCTGTCCCCTGCCCAGGGACTTGCTGGGGATATGTTTATCCTAATGAACCTGACAAAGTCCATTCCCAATGCCAGAGCCAGGCTCACTGTTCTGTCACATTGTATCAGTGCAGAACACTGAGAAACTTCCATGGCCCAATTATGCTTCATTAAACTAAGCCCATATTCTGTGTGTCAGGGAAAGATATCGAACCACCTCAGTCTAGTGTGTCCCAAAGGAGAAAAAGAATAACTTCCTGAAATAGAGGGAAAAAAAAGGTTTCTTTTGGAAACCTGTGCAGAGAGAGGCCACACGTCAATTCTCCAGGAGATCTCAAGCATTGCTTTGCCTCAGTTTCCCAAAAGAGTAATAAATACAAAAGCCTTAGTCAAGTCTTTAAAAAGCCAGTGCCATAGTTATGAAGTTATGCCCTTTAGCTCTGCAGAAAAAAGAAAGATCCTTTACCTCCTACTCACCAGGCAAAAGCACCCTGAATGGTTTGCTCTGAAAGAGACAGCACCAGCAGTGCATCATCTCAGCAGCAAAGGCAAAAAAGCCCTCACAGCTACAAAGAGTAAACAGGCCTGCTTTTATCCACGAATGAAAACAAGTCAGATTCTACTGTATCTGTTCTAAACAGAACAGATACAAGAGGCAACTGACAGAATTCCTTTCTAATTCAAAGAGAAAAGACTTGAAGAATTTAGCATTAGACCACCATAAACCATTCTGCTTTCCAGCACACTGCCCTTGGCTGCATGATTGCTTCCTGCATTGGTCCTTTACAATCAGAGAAAGATGGAAACAAGACTTTGAGGTTCCAGAAGTTCCACCTCAGGAACTCCAGCACACTGCTTTGTCACTCATCTCATCTGAGTGTTAGAGCAGAGTATGATCAGCACAAGATCAAACCCACTGCAAGCACAGGAAAGACAAGGAACCAGAGCACAGAAGTCAGAACATGTTCAGGCTGTTCCACCCATTCTGTTCTGACCAAACATTTTACGCTCTTCACTACCTGCTACACCCCACCTTCCAATTTGCCATCTCAAATGCTCAGGTTCTTATACCCTAATCCATTTAAAATCAAGCCAGTTAGCCCAAGTACAGTCTTAGTGGGAAGGAGGCTTAATGGGATATCCTGCACTCCCACCAGCCAGCCCACTGCCCTCTCCAGAGAGCAGCAAGACAGACACTGATTTAACAGCAGGCTGATGGAGGGTAAAGCCTGTCCCCAGAGCTCTCCCCAGCCAGGGCAGCCCTGCTGTCTCTGCAGCTGCAGACATTTCATTGCTGGGCAGGCTGGTGCTGGAACTGCAATGCAGACCCTGTCTCTGGCAGGCTGAACTCCAAGGAGAACTCCCAGCTCTCACCACAATAGACAGTGGAGAGGAATTGATTCAGCACTCTGCTTCACATCCCTGGTAGAACTCCCCAAGGTGACTCAGTTTCAGAAGGTCCTGGTCCATTAGGATTGAAAATGGGTGACATTCCCTGGGGTGCTGAGCCAGCACCTTTGCTGGGCAGTGAACTCTAGCAAAGGCAGCAAACTCCAGCTGCCACAGACAGATAGGGAGGGCTGAAAGGTGGCTATTGTGAAGGACATGGATGCAGAACCTCAGCTCAGGAGTTGGAAGAGAAAGACGTCCAACTCAAATATTCATCAGAGAAGTAAAGAATAAGGGAGGGTGGGAGGTGGAAGGAAACAAATAGTGAAGACAGAAGAGAGAAGAATTGCTAGAAATTCAGATTGCACAAAATGCAGTTACAGTGCATCTTTATCATGAATCTGTCAAAGCAAGCATCTTAGAGCTAAATAAAAAAATCTTTCCAAATGCTCTGTTCATTATTTGGTCAACTGAAAAAAAAAATTGCCATTTTAGTAAGTACCAAAGACAGATCACTTGTAAAGAAAACAGCGAAGTGCAAGGAGAATTCTGAGAATTCCCTTCTCAGAAGGAAAAAAGTATCCCTTCCTAGTAAAACATGAAAGAAAAACAAGAAAAATTTAAGTTAACAAATTAACTTTTTCCATCTTCATCAGCAAATCCCATTTTCAATAGCTATCAATAAAGTATGGCAGGGAATTCTTTTAATCACAAATCCCAGTAGGCCAGGTTTTGAAAGGATTTTTTCCTTCAATGGTACAAATAAAACCAACACAGAAAATTGACAGAAAGTGTATGAAAATGTAATTTCATTTCTGTTTCTTTGAAGCTTATTAGTGAGTTTTGAAGAATTGTCTCTGAAATATGGAAGAACAAATCCCTTTTTAAAACTTCTCTATATCTGACAAAGCTGTAAAAATGACAGATGTGTAATAAAACATTGAGACATAGTCACTCAGATGTGAATGAGAAAAACTACATCACCAAATGAAGCCTGGTTACAACTCAGTGTACAAACCAAAATATTCAATAACTTTTCCAATTGCTCTCAACAAGGTTTTCCACAGATATGCATTTTTACAGATACCCCAAAATCATCTTGGTGTTACAACCTACCTCTGTATGTCTTGAATGAAGTGCATTGTATTCCTTTTTGAGTTCTGCCTCCCGCTCCTCAAGTCTGCTAACTGGAAAAAAAAAATAAATTAATTAAAACTAAATTCAGAGTTCTAGTAAGTGAGACAGACTTGCCTGAGACTAAGCAAGTAGATCAGAGTATTCCTAGAAGTGAATAGCACAAAGCAGGATAAAAAGTATGTCAGTGTTTTTGTTTTTAAGCTCTTATCACTGAGCTTTCTAAGTACATCAACAGCAGCACAATATTGCAATTTGCATTCCCCTAAAGAGCCCAAGTCCTGTTTTCCCCTGCTGATTGCTAGGCCATTGAGAGGGGATTTTTCTGTTCAAGGCCAGCTTACTGCTCACCCCAATCCAAATTGTTTCACATGGAAACTGCAGAAAGAGGCAGAAACCACATCACTCAATCCCAGATGAAGCCATGGGCTCCAGCTAAGGTCCTACATCAGTTCCCTAAAACACATCCACACAATTTCCAGAGGTGTTTAAATGAGACAAACATAAGCAAGGTATCTGCTAAAACAGGTTCAGCCCTACATGATGCAGAAATTAAAGTTCCTGCTGGCATTCACTCACACTTCACTGAGCATTAAGGCAATAGATTTAAAGAGAGAAAACATTTGAATACTTCTGTAGGTATTCTAAGAAATTAAAAATGCATCTAGCAGATTTGGGAGAACTTTAAACAGTAAGTTCTTATTAGAGGGAGATGAAACCAACTGAGCAGCTCAGTTCATTTCTGCTGTCTTTCAGCTCAGATGAAACTGAGCAGAAACAAACTGTGATATCCCAATGCAATTAATGTTCAGAAAAACTAACAGAATTCAGAACCTTCTAAACACAACTTACTGTGTCATTCAAACACAAAACATTTTTGCTGCTTAGATGTGAATTCTATCTTTTTATTCAAGTGTTTTTGAGCACAATATTTATGTGACATAAGCACATATGTCACATAAGTATCATACATACCCATATGATGTAAACATATGATACATAAGTATCAAGTTGTGTAACTGAGCTTATTCTACTTGCTATGTTTAAATATCCATGGGAAAGTTCAAATTTATAGTTCCACGTTTCCAGAGAGTCAATGCTAGACACACATTATCTGAAGACAAATGCCAAGATCTTCTCTGCTCTGTGCATATTTTTGTGTTGCCAGCTGGGTCTCCTGAAATTAATACTCCATATATAATTTCTTTTTGATCCATATATCTATATTTTGGCCCAGTGTTTTATCATAAGTATGTTTTAATGGAAAAAAGTCTTTGCCCATGTCAAATGCTGGAACCAAAATACATAACTGTCTCCTCACTCAAATCTCTGTAAACATTCTGCACTACTGATCTAATCTTGCTTTTATAAGAACATTACACTCCTTGACACAACCTTTTGCAGTCCACCTATAAATATCTGGCCAAAATATTACATGAAATAATATTTATACCACTGCCAGATCAAATGTTTCCATTTCTGCCCTGTTATTAAACAGAACAAAAGCTCTTTGGGTCAGATAGCAGCAGGCGGGACACAAGTATCCATAACACAATATAGAGAGAAATTTATTTTACAGCACAATGCATGCATCTTAAAAATACTTATGTAATGCAGAACTGAATAGAAGAGTTCCATTTATCGTTTTGAGGCACAAGGTGTTTTAAGTCTCCTTGTACATTTGAAGTATGGTTTTATGGAAGCCTTTGGTAAGACATTACTGAAACAGAGTCAGAACTTACAATTAACAAAGCTATGAAGTGACAGACCATATTTTATCCATTATCCTTGCCTAATTAACATCCTAGTCATGAGTTATGAGATGTTAAACAGCTGCCCATCAGAAATACTCAGCAGCTCTCACATGAGCACACTGTGCCCAGGCTGTGTACCACAGCTCCCAGAGCATCTCCCTTGTAACCTTTCCACTGTGCTAAACCTTCTTTGGGAAAACAGGAGATCAGAAAGTGCAAACTGTATGACTGATGGACTTTGTATTTGCTGAAACCAGCTCCCCCTCCAACAAACAGTGTCCAAGGAGCCTCCCCACTGCTTCCTGCTGGGTGGTGAAGTCAGGGCTCAATTCAGCCTCGCCCGGAACTCCCACACAGCAGGGTGATCACCCAACACTGTGCAGCGAGTTCATGTCTGGACAGTGTAGCCAACTTCAGGGCTGAATTCTGCAAGTGGATTTTGGGAAAGTACTCAACAGTACATTTAATGAAGATTAACACCACATCAGGTGTTACCAACACCCTTCTTTGCAGCTGCCCAAAACCAGCCTTCAGGAAATCCAGAAAAGCATTTCCCGCTGTTACGGATACAACACATGCTTGCACAGGGGTTGAGGTTCCATAAAGAAGCACACCACTTTTTCCATCTGTGAAGAAAGAAAAGCTTTAAAACGTTTTAAGACTTTAATGGCCCAGTTATAACAAATAGTTCCTTGAATCAAGTCATTGAAGACAAATGTACATAGCTAGTGATGCTGTATAGTCAAGGGGGATACCTCCATGAGATCTGACCACTGTTTTCATTAAGTACAAAGGGTAAAACAATCAAGGGCCCAGAAGATGACATAACTGACATTAAGCACTTTCTTCTGGAAGTCATTTCCAGCTGTGCCATACATTACACTGCAAGAGGTAGAAGTTTCAGCCAGAAGAGGATGTACACTAAGTTACATACCCTCAACAGACACCACATCAACAGTCCTCAGAACTGGTTTTTCCAATATCAGCAGGATGAGATAGAGCATCAGAAATCTATTCTACCCAAAATATGCCTCCCATCAAGATAAGATCTTGCCAAAAAAAACCAATGGAATACACTTTCTTTTTCAATTAAACACTGTGCAAGAGATCACATATTCCCCAAGGATCAGAAATCACCACTGACTTGATCACAGAGTCAGAAGAGTTTTGAGGAAGACCACCAGATTCTCACCTCAAAAACTTTGAGAAAGTTAAGTCACTATTAAAGGAACATTTCCATCAGCAGTAACAGGAAGCTAAATAGGAGGGCAAAATGCCTTTCACTGGCATCCAGAAACACATTTTAAACCGAATTGTTGCCAGTTCCATTTTAATACAGCAACACACAAAGGAGTGGAAGTCTGGCCCTGATAACACCTCAAGAGGAATGGAGTTGTCTGCTGGCAGTGCCTGCCACATGCTGAGCCTGTCAAGAGCCAACCAGACATAGCTCCTATCAGACTTAAGTAACATTACAAAAAGTTCCTCTGATATTTCAGTCTCAGGCTTTTCCCCCTAACATGTCAAATTCCTATGGGTGGACAACAAAATTAGTTTGATTATAAATACCCTGGAATAAAATACCCAGTATCCATTGTCTCTGTTGCAATGTGTCTTTACAAAGCCATTACAAAGCCTTGTTACATCAAGGAGGATCTTACATTGCAAAATTACATTTTTTAAGATAATACCTGTGCAAAATATAACATGCAACAAAAAAGTTGCACTACTCACTCTTAGAAGATTATGTGGAAAAAATACAAAGGTTTTCAAGCATCATAAGTATGAGCATAAAATGCAAATATTCTAGTGCTTTTAGGCTGATGAGAAGGCCTGGAACATCACCACAAACTCAAACCCAAGGCCTAGTGCAAACTTCTCCAGCACTGTCAATGTTCTAACACCTTTAATGACCTGAGATACCAGTCCTGATCACAGTTCCTCACAGAAAACCAATTAAGCCTAAAAATGGGATATTAAATGTAATAGTAAACTAGATAAACTGGAGTTTCTGTCTTCTGACAGCATTATGAGGAACTAGGCAGCCAAGCTGCCCACCCTGCCTGTTCAAAAGTCAGAGCTTACCTCCCAAGTCTGATGGCTTTTACCAAGTTTGGAACACCCTTCATCTGTATGTTGTCCTCTGCCTCAAACTCCTGATAAGCCTGAGGGGGAGAAAGAGAAACAGACCTGCTAGAATGGCAAATCCAACCAGTGTGATGCCTTCAAGAGGAATTACAAGTTCTTCCTACACAAGCCAGGACAGAGATCCAGCTCATTAACAAGCCCTTCCTGGCACCAGGATTGTCTGAAGACTCTCCTTGGACAGCTTTCATCTGGGTCTATTCTTTAATGCAGGTCCCACACCAAAGTTAAGATACAGATCCAGAAGGACCTTATGACCTCCTAAGTTGTTGCCAAAGAGCACACACATCACTCATGGACTGACAAGAGGACCAAGCTATCAAACAAGTGTTTAACCTGGAAGTGGTAAGACCTGCAAATCAAACCAGCACAGAAAACTAATTTGTAAAACAAGTGAAAAATTCAACCCCTTGACAAGACCAACATGTTCAAGTAGCTCTTAAAATGTGAACTACAGTTCTAGATCTCAGTTTAATAAGTAGGGCACTTGAAATTATGTAGATAATTTAGCTGTCAAGAATGCTCTGTTGATAGCAAATATCAACATATGGAGCAGCAATGGTCTTATCCCTGACACTTCTGGACTGTTCAAGTTTGCACTACATCTCAGGCACACAAAATCCCTGCAATTTGTTACCAAAAACCTGAAACAAAACTTTAAAAAACCAAAACTCTTTAAACATTCTGCTACAACATTTAATATAAAGACAACCACACGCCAGGGCATTCCTCACATAGGCTGAAACACAAACAATCAAGAATATATACAAGAAACTTCTACACAAAATCAAGCCCAAAATCCAACTTCTTACCCAGTCTCTGCAAAAGAGGTGTTTCACTGAGAAAATTTTTGATTGACTGCTTTGCAAACAGTGGGATAC
Source organism: Chloebia gouldiae (assembly GCA_003676055.1). NCBI lineage: Eukaryota > Metazoa > Chordata > Aves > Passeriformes > Passeridae > Chloebia > Chloebia gouldiae. The sequence goes on along the minus strand of QUSF01000033.1, from coordinate 3,248,561 downwards.
TCCATTTATACACTTGGCTATTGAAGCAACTCCCTGTCTGATAAAATGCACACCAAGCCAGTGTGGACACAGAAGGTTTAGCAGACTGGATTTGTTTTAGAAGCCAGTGAACTCAGGAATGTAAGATTCCAAAAGACATTTAAAGCAATTTTCTTAAGTTACTGCAGTATTTTGAGCAACAGAATCACTATAACAACCAAACTCCAGCACATAAATTACAATACTCCCTTTACTTAAAAACACACATGAGCAGTTAATTATACACCAGTGGATTTTAAGCTCTTCTCACCACTTTGCTCAGGTATATTAACAGCTAAGCTTAAAGCAGGCCAATCATTGTTCTAATTTCCTACTCCATTTTATTTCAGCCTTGAGTCCTGTAGCTTGGCTCGGTGCCTGCTCTGGAGCTAGCTGCTCCATCGAGTGGGCTCCATCTAGTGGGCTGCTGGCTCCCAAAACCACAGAGAGCAGGACTTTGGGAACAGAATTGGGAAGCCAGGAAAGGCACTGTGAAATGTACGGTCAGGAGGAAAGCCTCCCTTTCCAGCACACCCTGGTACTCACACTTCTTACAGGAGGATTTTTCAGGTGTAGTGATTGATACCTGAGGCACAGTGTAGCAAAGGGCAGGGGGAATCTGCCTGTTAAACAAACCTGAGAGAATGATTGACATCAGAGACAAAAGAACATCCACACTGAGAACACATTAGAAGACAGTTCAGTTCCACATCTGCTAATCAAGAAATACAAGAACTCAAGCCATTCTGTTCCTCCTTTGCTAGAAATTAGATTAGTTCTACTGCTGTCAGTCTGTGCAAATGAAGCAGGAACAATCCAGACCTCCACTGAACAAACCTGAACTTTTCAACTTCTTTCCAGGACCTATTGAAAAGCTTTCTTGTATTCCTTGAGATAAACACCAGTTGAGCCATCCCTAGAAGCAGCATTTACTGACAAAGCAGTTTCACACCAGTTTAGTTATTCACATCACCATCTGTGCATATACACAAATCAAATCTCAAAGCAATTTTCTGGGAAGTTTCTCTTCACAGCTGAAAGTTCACATCAGTTTCCCTGTTAACTACAGAGCCACATGAGCTGCATGATATCCCATGTGCAGAGATATTGGATGGCTTCAGATTATCCAAGAGTGGCTGTCTGCCTGAGTGTACATTACGGCAGTGCTGGTGTCCTGAGAGCTCAGAGGAAAATCAGATATCAAATAACATCTGCAGAACATTCACAACAAAACCTGGTCTTGCATCTTCTCTTGAAGCCAATAAAAGCAATAGTTCTGTTTAGCTTATGAGAAAAATAAATGTTTTCAGGTCAGCTTCCAAAGCATTTGTCTCATATCCCAAATAAAACCTTCAGCAAGCAATATCTGCACAGTGTCACCTGATATGGGAAATATCATCCCAAGAGCTGTGTCACAACATTTACAGCTCCAAAGCCCAAGAGCTGTTTCTTGGGATTATCCTTATTTGGGGTTTATTTGTTTGTTTGTTTCATTAGGTTTCTTTCTCTGTGCAGGTTCCCCCAGATGTAATCTACATGGCACACAAAGCTCAGGTTTGATAAAGTCAGGTAGGCAAATATATCTGTTTTCTTGTCAAATGCAGTTTGTTATCTTGGTTGTACTTTAGCACTAGGCAGATCCAGAAAAGGAGCCAAATCTTTCAACTCCCACAGCCTACCACCTCCATCAGAAAGCACTTCAGTCATGCAGACATTGTGTTTTTCAGATTCTCTAATAAATATGTTACTCCAAGACTGATTCCTCCAGAAAGCTTATGCCAAAGCTGTTCCATTCCTGTAGTAAGTCAAAATATACTAGTCATTTTTTACTCCTAAAAATTTAACTTATAGCCTGAAATACATACAGAAAAGTGACATTCCCAGAAAGAGACAAGGAAGGAAACTAAAAGAAACCTCTGTAGCCTCCCCCCACAGAACTCAGTGGAACATCCTGTGAGCTCTGAGAAGATCTTATCCCTTCCTGTAACTGGAGACTGAGCACTGTCCCAGCAGTATCATGTGCCTTCACGGAGCACTGCTGGACAAATGAGTTGTGTATTGCTATTACAAGTTTTTAACAGCCCTCTATTTTCTATATCCAGGGTTGACATTTCAAATATTTTAATGCTGCAAACAAACTACCAGTAGAACAAGGGGGTCTTACAACAGCAAAGACTTGAAGTAATATGGAAGTCAGGTATTTTCAAATTCTCATAAGAAATTAAAACTTAAGAATATATCAAAGACTGGCAATGGCCTCAGATATACCACCTTAAAACAGAAGAATGTTATTTACTGAATGAGTATGTGGCATTATCATGTTCACAGGTGCCCTCTGCTGCTGAGAAGGAAAAAATTACATGAATTCTAGTTAAGTCATAAACCCAAAAACAGACATTTGCCAACACTCAGTAAAAGCTGACTGTAGACCCACAGCAAGAACTTCTAAAATCTCTGCCTTTACCAATACCATTCCTAAACAAATCCCCAGGAACTTTGTGCTATTTAACTTGCTTGAGCTTCCACACAGCACAGGCACTGCCTTTCCCCCCTCTCTGTCCAGGTACTGCTGAGAGCCAGGCCACACTAGGGACAGGAGCAACCCAGGGAAAATTACAGCCAAGAGCAGCAGTGCAAAACAAGATAAAAAGATGGATCACAAGCCAAGGAGTTTCATCAGTGCTGCCCGTTTCTGTGCTGAAATAGAAGCCACAAATCCTTAAGCCTCTGCTCTCCTTTAAGCAGTTCCAAAGGCCAGTGAATTTATCCCAGGGTGCCACATACTGCACCATTTTTTTGCAGCAAATTTAACTTAGGCAACCACCACAGTCCATCAACTACCATGACTGAGTGCTACACATCATGCAGGAGTGGTAACTCCAGTGCATCTGCTTCCACCACTCAGGATTTCATCATCTGCTGGCCTCACAGTCCTCCCAGCAGTGCTTTCCTGTCATTTTCCCCTCTTTCTACCTCTCCCTAAGAAAGAACAGAGCACTTCAAGGTAGTTCACTCATCTGGCAGCAACTGTTTCAATTTCTGAAGAGGGGGAAAAGAATTCAGTGAACCATAGGAACTTAGCAACTGGTTGATATAAAATAACCTCCTGATCTCACTTCAGGAAATTCAAACCGCAGCTTTATTGCAACTTAACTGAACACATAGCTAAGGATGGAATCCCACAGGGTAAATTTAAGTGCAAAGAAATACTTCCTTTTTTTTTTTTTCTTTTGATTTAGTATGCCAATCACTTAGACTGCACAAACTACTTAAAATTCAGGACATAACCATAACTTCTTGACCAATTTTAACTGGCACACAGATTTAAGCACATACAATGAAGCAGAACTCAACCATATAACTTAAAAGTTGCCCCAGCTGACAAGTCTTCACTAAATGCTCAGCACTTCCAGTGTTAAAGGGAATGAGTCAAAACTTTTTAATGGATAAAACCTGTTCTCACAGGCTTTGTTTATTTGAGGAAAAACACACAGAGCACAGGCAGGCTACACAAAGCAAAAAGTCTTGTAGGTAAAGTATGACACAGCACCATGTAGTACCTGTTTTCCATTCTAATCTATTACTCATGTCACCAATTGATGCTGAGATCTCACTCTGCCAATAAAACCAGACCCAGGTTTTATTTGGTTACTTGCTCTGTGCCAGACATTTGCAACTCCCATTACCAGTGATGACACTGCCACTGCTTTGAATGTCGATGTGGTAAGACAGTTAGCAAAACCAGAGCCTAATTTAGATGCACAGGCAGTACTATAGAAAGTAGAAGAGAAAAAGAAATATAGCTCAAAGACTTGGAGCTGAATTAAAGTGACACATCAGTGATTGGGATTGTACAACATGCCAGTTGCCTGGTCTATAAAACAAAACAAGGTAATGCAGTAAGGATAAGCTGCTTCACAAATATGTACTTGTATGGTTTTCATATCTTAGACATTTAGATCACTAAAAAAACCAGTTAACTTGCATAATATTCATCAGGTGTTCAAAAAATGTGCTTATGTCCCCTTTGATCTTGCTCTGCATCAGCAGCATGTCAGACCTTCCCAGCAGCCTTTCATGCTGTCCCAGATAGCTTACCAAAGCCAAGCATAAACAAACTTAGTGTTTAACCCAGCCCTATTGTTTCTCCAAATGTACAATTTTGGCCATCACAGGAGGTTTGTCTCCAATACACAGATGGTTTTTTTCTCCAATAAATAGATTTTGGAACTGTCTAAAATCATTGTTCTATCACTAGAGTTTAACATAGTTATGGTAACTGTTTTTAGCAACATTACTTCTTAAAAAAACAGTAGTTCTAGCAACCCTCAGTGCTTCTACTGGAACAACTGAGTTTCTTGGGCAAATGCTTTCATTATTATCATATATATACACACATATATACACACAATATATAAATAAAACTTTAAAATCATACATATACTTGAAGGCTTCAAAGCAAAAAGAGAATTTCACACCAAAAGACTCACAGAGCAACATAAAATGTTGTTATCAATACATGGGAAATGTAACTTCTATCAGAGAAACTCCAGGTATGCTGCCACATACATTGCCAGAAATCCAACTGATTTTTATTTTTCATGCAACCACCTTCTCCTTTGAAGTGTATTAACAGAATAAAGCCATGGCCTACAGGACAGGATGCAATCTTGATCCATAATCTTGTTGTCAGAGAGCAGGGTCTCCCATGAACAGGCTGTTTGGGCTGTATGTGTAGAGCACAGGCCTTTAGAAACAGTGTCTTTGTTACCAAAACAGACAACTTAACTCCTGCCATAATGTTTTCTTTTCCCCTCCTGTGACACTGGTAAATACACACACAACACTGCTCCACAGGAATCGAAAGGTTTCTGGTACAAGTCTCTACAATTACACATTTTAGCCTGACTTCATCTGCAAGGAGACCATTCTAGGAAATAATCACCCTGGCCTTTGCTAGGAAAGATTGCTTGAAGTGCTCCTTCATCCCTGCCTGTAGAGAATCTGGGAATATTTGAACAGTGGATAATGAAGCAGGTGATGCCTCCAAGATTTGCCAACAACATTCTGTTGGAACTGTCCAAATTTCAGTAAAATTCTACCCTAGATGCCATCTACATTAATCTTAACACTCTCAGACTAATACTCCTGCCCTGCTATAGACTCAATTATGCCACTGAAAATTAAATTTTTACAGGAAAAATTTTAGTGCTTCAGCTGGAAAATAGCTGTAACTTACTGTGTTAGGGGCAGGAAATGTGGCTGAGCAGAAATAAAGGAAGAAAGAGTAGTGAAAAGGGGCTACTTTGATGACTGGCACTGCTTTTAGAAACTGGTCATCCCTCAGCCTTGTCACAGTCTCACTTTACATTCCTGCAGGGTCCAGCAATAAAAGCTCGACATTAACTGATGAACACAACAGTCTCATATCAACAGAAGATGGCTTAGAAGCTTGAAACATAAAAGTAGAAAAACTGATGATGAAGTTTCATTCAGTGACTGTGTGGCTGGATAAGAAGCAGCCCAGCAGAATGTCTAAACTACAATATATGTAACTTCAGGCGTTTCAAGACAATTGATCATTATCATCTTTTTCCAAAGTTTCCAGTTTTTTTTTCAATTACACAGAACATCTCTAAAAAGGGAAGTGTTCTCCCTAAACTTTTTTTTTTTATAAAAACTAAATGTCTCCTAGAAATAAATAATTCAGCAAAAATTATATTAAAGTTAATGAGAATCACCATCAATACTCTTCTCCCAGCTCTGCTTCTAAACCTGAAGATTACCCTTATTTTAGCACAGACAACTGTTTAATAGGAAGAAAATACCATCACTAACAAGCAATCAAAGCACCTCCTGAAAAAGTTGCTAAATGTGAAAAAAGCACTGTCTAAAAGGCAAGCAATACAAGCAGGATACCAGAAGAATCAGATTACAAGTCACAAGCTCGTATCTGACTTGTTTGCTTTAATTCTAAAGAAAACAGACTTGCACAAGAGTTAAACCCAATTATCTAAGTACAGAAATCAGAGGGCACAGATACTTAGCATATGTATTATCACTTTACAGAACAAAAATTAAAATGCACTAATACCACTTACAAGGAGTGCACCATGTTTTACTTACTTTGATCAGCATAGTTTTTTGCTTTTAGTTCAAGTTGTCGAGTTTGTGACTCTAACGCTTCCACTCTGGTCTGTAAGTCCTTTTTCTCTTGTTCTTGAGAATCTTCAAACTCAATGAATTTCTAAACAACAGCAAAATAGTTAAGTTAGACCAAACAACTAATTACAGGCTTTACAGCAGGTAGGAAGCAACACAGCAGCCCTTCACAGCAGGAAGGTACAAGGTGGTTTCCAAAACTACTCAATAGATCCACAGGCCACATTTAAACACAGAGAAATATTTCAGTCCAGGTCCATCAGTCAAGCACCCAGTCTAGTTTATAGTGTGTAATAACTTTCAACTAAGTACCAGCTACTCCAGAGAAACTGCTTGGGATTAACATAAATATGAATTATTTCATTGTTGTCTAACTTAATGTATAACAACTGCCAACAGTGCATGTGAACACAGGAAGTGTTGGTATCCTTTGTCTGACTGATCATCAGTGAAGTTATTTTCACCCATAAGCCACAGAGGTACAAACACTGCAAAAGGGAAACACCAACAGTAGTGCCAGCCAAAATTATTTGATATCTTTTCCATTCCCACCCAATTCTGCTATAAACTCTTATCGTCTTCATGAAATCCTTAATAAACATCTACAATCTGTCAATTGCACAGAAAACTGTGCTGATCACCACCACCTTCTGTTTCCTTGGTTTACCACACTTGTGACTCCCCATAATCTGGAATTCACTGATGAATGCATCACTGTTTACATTCCCTAACATAAGAATTACCAACACATTATTATAGCAGCTTTGAAAGCACTTTTTTTTTTTTTTTTGCTATTTATCTTACCCAAAAAGTCAAGAAATTCAGCATGTATTGCTGGCACAAAGAATACTTCTAAAAGCCAAGGATGTTTTAGGTCATGCAGTACTCTATGCTCTGCATTGCAAGGAGAAGACAAGGCCACCAACACAAGTGATGCAGAAGGCTCATAGAACAGGGAGAAGAAGCAGACCAGAAACCTCTGCAGGAAAAAATCCCGAACACCCACGACAATTAAAGGGGCACAGACAGCTGAAGACCATGTGGAAGAAAGTAGATAATGAAGGCAGCAACTTGCAAACAGTAATTTTAGTATTTTTTCCTATGTATTGTTAGGAAAATTTAGTGGGAAAAAATATTTCTAATGATCCCATAGCAACTGTTAATGAACTACTATTACATTGTAGCCATTGTGTTTTAGAGCTTTTTCAAAAGCAGGAATTCATAACCTTATGAAAAGAGCTTCAGTTGAACAGGGTCATCAGAAGAAGTTCAGACTAAAAAATACTTCAGATGTAGAAATGCATCAAAGCCTATGAAGTGAAACAAGAGTTCCTTTCAGACAAGCTCTGCACAGCTATCACAGGACTGGGCATGGTGTTCATATGACTGCTTGAAACTAAACCACAACAACTGAGGAACAGCTGACATAGCCCAGGTAGCTCCGCTTTGGGTGCTGCCATCAAAAAGTCCCTCTTCAAACACAGATGTGCAGAAATCTTTCTACCCCCTCCACACAAAGTTTGGGAATATTAATTTGTCTAATCGAATTTGAAAACCTCAATGTTTAAGCTTGTTTCATGTCTTCTTTGTAGTAATTGATTCAAGACTTTTGCTCCTTTAATATTCAAGTCATGTCTGGCCTATTCTTGGCAGACTCCCTTTTCAAAAAGGGCTTCAAAGTTTGACGCAAATTTGGCACTGGGGCTAAAGTTACACTAAACATGGGGAGTTTGTTACACTAAACATAGGAAAACATGAAATAAGAATTATAGAACTGTAACATCTTTGTTTAGTTGTTTCACTGATGATTTCCCAAAAATGTGTCATAGCTTGCTAAAGGCCAGGGACAATTATACTCATTAATAACAAACAGCCATTCAGAACCATTAATGTCATTGGTACTCATGAAACTACAGATAGATATAATTTTGTATTTCCTCTCAAGTTCTTCAACTGCAAGTGGAAGTCTTGCCTAGAATGGTTTTGTTACCTTCCACTAGTTTACCTTCATTTTGTTAAAGTTCATATCTACTTTACTATACTTTAAAGCATTTCTGTAATTACAGCTTAATATTTTTCCCTCCCCTGCTGTAAACTATACTTGATCAGATCTAGGGATTGAGAACTTTGGACTTTGAATATTTTTATTTGGTTTCATTTCTCTGTCTGGTGATAGTATAATCACAGGTACAGCCCCAGCAGACTGATCATCACACCCTGACTCAGCCTGCATAAGTATGACAGAACTAGTGAGATAAATCACCACAGCAGCCAAGGACAGGCTGAGCACCCATATTAAAATACTTTTTTTTCATTTACATTGACAATACACTCAAACACTACTTATCTTCTCTACTGTTCAGTGTAAATCCAGCAGCATATGTAGGAACACGTTAGGTACTCAACAGTCATCTTCTCATCTCAACCCCAGCTACTGGTTATTCAGAAGACTGAGACAGACAAAAATTTAGTTTTAAGTGATGTCCTGTTTGGGCCACAAAGATGTATCTTACAACTCTAATGAGAAGTGTGAGAAGTGAGATTTTTGGTACTTTTTTTTTAAGAGCAAGCTGAAGGACACCAACCTGTCTTTAAAACAATCAGACCAGATTATGTAAAGTTACAGAAAATACAGCTGGAATAATCCTTAAAAGGTCATCTTGTTTCCAGGTTCTGATGCTCAGCATTGGATGTCTGGATCCTAATTTTGATTAGGTTATGATGAGGTGTAACACAGGATGTGATACACAGCTCCTCCTGCATGTGCCTGCAACTGAAACCCAACCTGCAATACCTTCATCAGGCATGTTTGGCAACTCCCATTTAATCCATCCCATTTTCTCCAGGTAGGATCACATGTGTCATTTCAGATCTTTGTCCAACCTGTTCTTAAAGACCTCATATAAAAAGTGTGAAGAAGTCCCTCGCAAACTAAACTCAAAAATCTTTATGTGATCAATTTTAAACCTACTTAAAAGCTTGCAGAGATCTCTGGAATAAATAAGAACCCAGACTACACAACAGCCCAGCACATTTGGAACTCTCTGTCCTACACACAACCACTGAAGCACTCAGTAGCACATTATTAGCCAAATGAAATATCTCTTCCTATATTTATGTCATCTTATGTCTCTTTATATCTTGACTGGCTTTCCTGTCATAGGACCCAGGTGCAATGCCAAGCAGATCTGATGTCAGGGCCTTGGCAATCTTTACAACTTGGCAATCTTTACTACTCTATGACACGTCCTTCAGCAATGTGTATTGCAACAATGACATATTCTCAGCCAATGGCAAGTTCTTCTTGGAGCAGGGAGAAAAAAAAATCACCTAAAAAGCCAGTTCAGATGAACTTGGAGGACAGAAAAACACGTCAAAGTGAAAACAACCTGATAGCCATAAAATAGCGTGAAAGTTTTCTGTAAAATGCATCTCGGTTCTGTTCTCTCAAATTAAAAATACTTAAACTTTTACTGCACAGTGTTTACTCAACATACAATCCTAAAGAAAGTTGCCTCTGGGAACAGCAAGAAAAAAGCAGACATCAAGTTTATGCTATGACTTAAACCAATTTTAGTAGTGGTAAATCCTTTTTCACAGTTGCCAAAGATTTCAAAAACAGCTTAATCCCACCAACAGCAGAAAAGCTAGAAGATATCCTAATTTGGCATAGCTAGATGGAGTAGATTTTTATCTTCTTCCCAAGTGCACACAAAACACATATCAGCTACAAGTGCATGTCTGAAACAGCACATTATTGCAGAAGTAACTCTTATCAGGGTATAAAATAGCAAAAGCACAAATGCTGGTTCCTCTCCCACTTCTTTGGGGCAGGAATTGCTACCTCACAGTCACCAAGTGGAAAGGTAAGAACTGGAAAGAGAACAGCAGAGCAGCTGGTTCCTCCATTCCTTCAGTGATATCAGAAAACCTACCGCGTTAAAAGTCAGACAAGTGATTTTGCAGCAACTACAAAGATCAAAACTGTACCCAGAGGGTTGAGAAGTAGGCCCAGAACTTCTGTCAAGGTGACTGTAAAAAAAATTATTCCAGAAAACCACAGGCATCAACTTTTAAGATATTTTTAGTAACACTTTTTAAGCACAGGAAATAAAGAAAGCAAATTACAAAAATGGGGTAAGGAGACACCTACCCAAATTGTAAACTATTTAATGTGCATTAAGATACTGCCACAAATAAATTTCCTACAACAACAAGCAGAAAGTAGAAGAAGGTGTGTTAATTACCCAGAAAAGCTGTGGTTGCCTCATCCCTGGATGTGCTCAAGGGTAGGCTGGACAGGGCTTGGAGCAGCCTGGTGTTGCAACAGTGTCCCTGCCTGTGACATGAACTTTAAGGGCCCTTCCAACCCAAACCATTGTGTGATTCTATGAACAGATGACATTAAACATGGAACTCAGCAGTTCAAAATTCTCCATTTTGCCACCACATGACACAGGCAAACTCCAAACGAAAGAAATGTGCTAAGCCAACAACTTTTTGTCCAAGGAAAATAGCATTAAATTCCTGTTCCCTCCTTTTATTTTAATCATATTGCACCCATCAGGTTATCTCAGCATCAAAAGAATAATTCAACAGCCATGCCTGACACACACATACCTCTCCTGTACCTAACACTTTCACACCTGTACAGTGCAATGACCTCAGCACATCACAAAAATGACCTTTGTGCTTACCATGAAAATACAGTCTTTGGTCTAACTGCACTTTGGAAAGCATCAGCCAGGTGTCTTGCAGTATGAGCACTGGTTCTTCAACTGCACATAGCCTGTCCTCTCAACTTAATTTATCATGACACAGAGAAATGGAGATGGCAGTGAAGCACACTACCAATACAGGATCATACAGTTCCTGAAAAGCTACAACAACAAACTTAACCCCATGATCTGTTTCATCACATTGGTACGGCTTCTGTCCTGCTGCCCAAGGTCTGTTTTTTTGATCTTGCAAATGCTGCCTGTGCTGCATTGATGCATTTTCTCCTGAATTAGTTCAGAAAGTATTTACCAATCCCTTCCTATTACTCTCAATGTAAACATATTTTCTAAAAGACCCTTTGACAATGTGTCAGAAATAGTGTGGCAACTCCAGTCCCCTGACTGGAGTCCCCTAAGGCATCATAAAACCACCATGTGTTTGACAAGGAGGATGAATGATCTATCAGTCCAAGAGCTGGGGGGACATCATTCATACCACAGTCCTTCATAAAAAACTGAGTCCTGGAATAATCTGCAGAAAACATTTTGCACTCGCTTAGAAACAAACAATTATTTATACAGGGGTAATGTTTTTTAAATTAAGCTTTCACCGTTAATATTGTGTTCACCCTCAGTGCGGTTGTTCTTCTGATTTTTTGAAAATTTAGAAGGCAAACACAACCAGAAAGATTATCACAGGACAAGGGATCTGGAAATACACTTGTAAGATGGCTTGTTAATGTTAAACAGATAATGCTGCCAATCCAATTTCCTTCAGGAGTTTGGCAAGACAATGAGCTGGAGGAAGTTATCCTGCACAGCTGCTGCCTATTGTATTGCTTTATAATATCACATTAGATAATGCCTCACAAGCTTGTTTATGCTGAAGTGATTCCTGGTACGGACACTGAAATAAAAACATCCAACATCCGAAATCAGAGCCGACGTCACTGGAGAGTCCACACCACCTGTTGCTGCCTGCAGCTTTAAGCAGCAGCTCTGAAAGGCTTCAGCCTAGACACTGTGCATTCCCACGGTTTTTGCAGCGTGCTGTCACTATTTCTGCCGAAATGGACAACCCGCCTCCCCCCGCGGGGAGCATCCACCCCGCGCGGCCGTGACAGCGCAACCAGCGCCCGGCTCCACGCCGGCTCCGCGGCCGCGGCGGCAGCGCGGCGCTCCGCAGCGGTTCCCGGGGATCCCTCCGGGACGGGCGGCTCAGGGGATGGCAAACACGCGGATGGAGCCGCGCGGGCCGGGAGGGATTCCTCCCACTCACCCTCCCGCCGAGCCGCGCCGCGCCCCAGCCCCAGCAGCCCGGGACTCGGCGCCCGGCCCAGCGCCGCGCTCACCTCCTCGGCCTGTTTGCGCAGCGCCTTCTCCCGCTCGTACTGCGTGAGCAGCTGCTCGTTGTCGTCCCGCAGCAGCTCTAGCTCCACGCTGGTCTCCTGGCTGTGCGCGCACACCGAGTCCAGGTTCTCCAACACGGCCACCACCAGCGGCATCAGCTCGGCCACCACCTCCTCGTCGTAGCGCCCGATGAGCCGCTCGAACTCGCGGTAGATGGAGCCCGCCAGCCCCGACACCCGCTCCGACATCATGGCGGGGCCGGGCCCGCCGGGATCCTCCTGGTACACCACGCCGTCCGCCAGCTCCATGGCGGCGGGGGGTTGTGCGGGGCCTGGCGGGGCCCGGCTCGGAGCGGCGCCCGGCGGCGGCGGCGGAGCCTCGGCAGGGCCGGGCGGCAGCGGCGCGCGCCTCTGACCTCACCCGCCGCGCCGGGCGGGGCTGGCGGGACGGCGGCGCGGGGCGGGGCGGGGCGGTGACGTCAGGGTGGGCGGGGGCCGCGTGAGGGGCGGCGGGGCTGCGGCTGCGTGTGGGGAAAACGCGGTCAGCGGGAGTGGCGGGAAGGGCTGCGCTGTCGGGGACGCGTCAGGGGTCACCCAGTCATGGCAAATCACCCAATCTTGGCAAATCACCGAATCGTCAGGATTGGGAGAGACGTTTGAAAGGGCAACGAGGCTGGGGAGCACGCTTCCTGTGTGGGAGCTGTGGGGAGATCAGCCTAGAGAAAAAGAGGCTCAAGGAACATCTTATCCCTCTCTACAGCTCCTCCTGTCAGGAGGGTGCAGCAGGCTCTGCTCTGTCCCAGGGAACAAGGACACAGCCCTAAGCTGTGCCAGGGCAGGCTCAGGTTGGGCATTAGGAAGAAATTCTTCGCAGAATGAGTGATTGAGCATTAGAATGGGCTGCCCAGGGAGGTGCTGAAGAAAAGACTGTATGTGGTATGCAGTGCCACAGTCTGGTTGACAAGGTGGTGTTGGGTCGGGTTGGACTGGATGATCTCAAAGGTCTTCTCCCACCTAGTTCATTCTGTGGTTCTGTCACCCAGTCTGCACCTGGCACTGCCACTGTAACTCCTAAACCAGTAAACCACATTGCGTAGTGCTGGGTACAGATGCCTCTTAAACAGCTCCAGTGTGGTGATTCCCCCACCTCCCGGGCAGCCCCTTCCAACCCCTGACCACACAAACAGTAAAAATATTTTTTCCTAATATTTAATCTGAATTTCCCTTATCTCAGGCTTAAGACTTTTCTTTGGTCTTCTCTCTGCAGGCACAGCAGAGGAGCCCCATCCCCACCTCACTACATGCTCCTGTCAGTAGTTCTAGAGAGCTGTGAGGTCACCACTGAGCCTCCTCTTCTTGAGACAAAACAAACCCAGCCCTATAAGACATGTTTTTTAGCCCCTTTACAAGCCTTGTTCCTCTTCTCTGGACACGCTCCAGCCCCTCAATATCCTTTTTAAAGTGAGCAGCCCAAAACTGAACACAGCAGCACCAAGAACAGAGGGACAATCACTTCCCTGGTGCTGCTGGCCACACTATTCCTGATACAGGACAAGATACACCAGGTCTAGAGTGAATATCAAAGTGAATGTCTAGAGTGAATATCGAAGTGAATGTCTAGAGTGAATATCAAAGCCCTGGTGCCATTGGTGGAGGTTCTGGGGGCTGCTGACAGCAGGTTTGGTCCCTTTAGTCCCTTACTGTGGGACAGGGTGGGGAGCTCTGGTTGGATTGTGGGGTTGGGGTGTCCCATAGGCAGCTCCCTCTGTGAATGGCAGATGTGAGGCAATGCAGTCTGACAGCTCCCAGGGTATTTGTTTATCACACCCTTAGAAGCATAAATAGACCCAGTGATTCACTGAGGGATGACTGAAGGAGTTAGAATCTTAGCTCCTGCATTTTGGGACTCCACAGCTCTGTGTTTGCTGGTGTCTGGCAGCAAAAAGGCCTTTCCTTCCTAACAAGGTCTCCAGATAATATCAGAAATCCTGTTTTCTTAACAATAATACAGCTTAGAGGGCATCTTACACTTGCTGAGAGAGATTGATTTTCCTAGGATTTGGAAAAGGGAGTTCCATTCTGGATCATGGATTTGGAAATTCAGTTCCATTCTGGATCATGTATTCTGTCATGGAAACAATGGGAGCTGTAACAGACATTTACAGTAAACTTGAAAATACCTACTGAGATTGAAAATTTTTCAAGTTGTTTCACAACATTAACCCCATTTTATCGTGGGGTTATTTAAGTTGGGAAAACCGTTTAAGACCATCAAGTCCATCCATTAACCCAGCACTGATAAGTACTAAACTATGTCCCCAAGTGCCACATCTGCAGATTTTTCAGATGCCTCAAGAGAGGGTAACTTTATCATTGCCCTGGGCAGCCTCTGCCAGGGCTTGACAGCACTTTCAGTGAAGATATTTTTCCTAGTATCCACTCTAGACCTCCTCTGGTGAAACTTCTATCATACAACTTGAACCTGGGGAAATCAGTATTTTTCATTAGGTAATATCGCATGTACAGCAGAGGAACCTGGTGGCCCAGCAGCTGTCCAGAAGCAAAGAAACAAAAATGTGATTTTAAAAAGGCAGAAGGCTTGGGAAGGGATGGAATTTTAACTGTGGTGATTGCATTCAGCTCCACTGGAGAGCAGCAGAGCCTTGCACTTAATTTCCTCTCATTTGGCCTGGTTCTAAGGCAGGAACTGTGCTTTAAATACGTGTGCTGCCTTGTCTCTTCATGTACTGAGCCAGTGAGTCTGCGCAGGAATGACAACGAGGAAAATACTCCAGCCCTGTATATTGGATTTATTGTGAGTCTTGTTTAGACATTGTCATCCTCCCAAGCTAATATTTAAAGTGCTTTGAAATAGCTGTTCCAGAGGAAATCTACGCTCAGAATACAAGGGACCTCTGGACCAGTCACAGTAGGATGTTTCTGCCACTACTTCCCAGTCAAGCTCACTTCAACTCCCAGTGGGGTCAACTGCTGTGATCCCCCTGTCACCCCAGCAGTAAACAGGTTCTGCTCCCACATGTCCTGATGGGATTAACGTGCACTCTGCACCCATATCAACCAAAGCTTCATGTTCTGTGGTTCTGATGTGCCAGGCCATTGGGTCCACACAGTGCAAAAGACACAATTCTCCCATGCCTCTAACCCCCCCGCCAAGTAAATTGATTTGTAATTTACCAGGGAAGGAAATCAGCCCTCGGATCACTCCGGGTTTAGAAGAGTTTAACTCGCTCTTTCCCAGAGGAAGAAATTTTTGTGGAAGTTTAATTCTATAGCACAACAGAAATCAAGATAAAGGCTGATGAATGATAGCAGCACTCAGCTAAATGAAGAGTAGGATATCCTGGAGCAACAAAGCATGTCAGAGTGAGGACTCTGGTTACAAGGACCAAGAGGGACACAGCATAAATTATGAGTTTTGATGAGAACCCCAAGTATTCTGGGTGTTACAAACAGAGGCTGTGAACTGAGACCAGTCTACCAGTCTAAAGCTGGGGCCAAACCAGCAAAGCTGGAGCTGTGTTAAATTCTTCTGAAGTTTGGAGACATTCACAGTCAGTTCTTTGTCTCAGGCCTGTTTTAAAAATCTCTACTGGTTTTAAGTAATGTGGAAGTGGTTCAAACCACTCAGCAGTTACACTTAGTTCACTCACTGAGAACTTTGGAGGTGTTTACTTCTCTCCCATGATCAGTCTATTTTTCGGAAATTAGTTGTCTAGACTCTACTTCCCATTTTAGATAAACATGTAATTTCCAATGTAATTAAGTGATCTTGGTAAAATTTGCAACAAGCAAAAGCTCATTTATACAGTAACAACTTGCTCTGCTAATCATGGATTAATCTCAAAAGTGGCAGAGTTAACCCTTATTTAATGAGGTTAAAAGACTTGGCACAGATCACAGAACAGACCTTTGGTAACGCTGGAAGTCGTGCTTGCCCACCTTTAATCATTAAATTATGTAGAATTAACAAGACTGTAAATAGATGTCCTATTGCTGCTTTAAACTTGATATTTTTGTAAACATCCTATTTCTGGAGAACTTTCTTCTATTGTTATGTATTATTTTGCTATAGTGAGGATTACAGCATTAGAGTTTGTTTAAGTAGTAAGAAACATCTTAAATAAATGTGTATCAAAGCAAGAGAATAAATTGAGTTGGCATTGTCAGGAGACTACTCAGAAACGCTAATTCCAAAATAACCTCAAGGAGGACTTGCTAGAATGTATGACACAGTGATTTTTAAAATATCAAATCAGAGCTCTTGGAAAGTGTGATGGAAAAAGACCCTTAATACAAGAAAGCAAGTTGGTTGAATCAATGCTTAGGTCAGATCTGGAATCTCTCACCAGAACTAAAAGTACCACGTGGATGTGTGATGGACTGTAGTGAAGAGAAGGTTTCCCGAATAAGGAAATCCATGTTACCAAAAAGCTGAACTTTTCCCTGTCAAGCAGCAAAATCCTGCCTAGAGGGAAGCAAAATCTTCATTGTCTGCTTTCAAGAACAGCCAAGTGGAGCCCGGGAGGTTCATCTCAGTTTGGAAGCAAAACCAGGACAAGCATGGATTTCCATCCAGATGCTTTATCCTCAATTCTCTTGAAGGCAATAAAATGCTCAAGGCAAAGCAGCTCAGTGGTAAATGGCTGAAAGGTCGTTTGACTCCAAGAGCTAATATAGTATAACCAGGGAAAAAAAAAAAAAAATTAATTACCTTCTTTAAAGAGGAAATACAGGCAGAACAGTACGATAACGAGATTTTTATCGCAATAACCTTGCGTGCCTTCTGTTAAATAAAAACCGTGATTCATCAGGCAAGACTGAAAAGCTGGAAGGGCTGCGGCCGCACCCCCGCTGTAAGGGAAGAGGCGCTGGATGGGCGCGGGTGTTACGGGCGGGGACCGGGGCAGGGATGGATCCCCGATCCCCCCGCGGGAAGGAAGCGGTGCTCTGTACGGGCGGGACACGGCGCTGTGCCACGGCGGCCGCTGTGCGGGGGGGCACGGCTAAAGCGGGTGAGAACCCGCGGTGACACGGCTTGACAGAGCCGCCGGTGGAACAGCGGCGGACACGGGCTGCGAGAGACACCCGGGAGCAGCGGAGCGTTCGGGCTGGGACCGAGGCCACCAGCGGGGGACACCGTTTGTCACAGCCACCGGGCCGCCAGCGGGGGACACCGTTTGTCACAGCCACCGGGCCGCCAGCGGGGGACACCGTTTGTCACAGCCACCGGGCCGCCAGCGGTAAGCCGAGGTGCGGGGCAGCGGGAAGGGCCCCCCTGTCCCCGCGGAGCCTCCCCGCAGCCCCTGCATCCCTCACCTGCCCATTCAGGTGTGCTCCAGCGCGGGGCTCAGAGCCCCTCTGAGCCTGCTGGTTTCCAGGTGAAAACTCTGTGTGGGTACTAATTTATTCATTTATTGCACGGCACTGGAAGATGGAGCCGTGGTGATCATTACCTTCCTTTCTGTTCAAAGTTTTTCTGATTTCAGTATTCGCTGATTGTTCCTACACTTGGTACCCTTCCACTGCTTCAAACTCACTCCTGCAGCACTAGGTAAAACCTGTGTGCAGTCGCTGGTTTGTCCAAACATTGGAGACCATGGATTACTGACCCTCAGATGCAGCAAATCTAATTACACTTATAGCAGACAGGGCTGGGATGGGCTGGGATTGCACAGTCCTGGAATAACAAATTTTATTCTCTCCCTCCTCAGGATCATGGCTGCCATCAATGAGCGCACCTTCATTGCCATCAAGCCCGACGGGGTCCAGAGGGGGCTGGTGGGGGAAATCATCAAACGCTTTGAGAAGAAAGGATTCAAACTGGTAGCCATGAAATTAATACATGTAAGCTCTCCTCAACTGCTGTGTCTGCTTTTTTATATTTGAAAGGTGTAGCCCTCAAATACAGCAGCATCCTATAACAACAAATGTGGCCTCTGTAACATTTAAAACTGAAATTTTGAGAAGTCATACTTGGGATGTTTTTGGAAAAGTTCCAATTCCCAGCTCTGGCTAAATGCTTTAGACATGCTAAGCACACTAATTTTAGTAACCTGATGCCCTTAGTCTGAAGAGAGCATTCTTTCAGGTGCATCCCATGCCACATAAATATCTTTGAGTATCTTTCACAAATCCCAGGTCACATAAAGTACATGCATTGTCAACAAAAACTTTTCTAAGTTTAGTTGTGGTTAAGCAAACAGTTCAAATTCATATCAACTAAAAGTACTCCTAGAAAGGTGCTAGAAATACTGAGTTTTTAAGTGCGTGCAAGTCTCAGCATTACCAGTGCTCTGTGGTTTATCTCTGTGATTTCACTAAGCTCTTACTGTAAGCTTTTTTCTCTGTCTGTCTGGTTTTTAAACCAGGCCTCTGAGGACCTGCTGAGGGAACACTACATCGACCTCAAGGACCGGCCATTCTACGATGGCCTGGTGCAGTACATGCACTCGGGACCTATTGTAGCCATGGTGAGTTCCTGGCAAGGAAAACCACACTGCTTGATTGTCTTCCCTGCAATGAGACTGTGTCACCTGTTGAATTCTAGTTTATTTTTAAAAGGATTTTAAAATCTGGATTCAAATACTGTGATTAGGAAGATGTGCTGTTGAATATTTTTCTTTAATATTTTCTCATAATCTTTCCCTCCTCTGAGTCAGTTTTTTGAAGAAGAGAGCAGGGGCAGAAAGGAATTACAACCAGGACCTTGAGAAACAGCAAACCTGCACAAAGCCCCACCCTGAAATGCCATGTATTAAAGAAGCTGAAAAAAGATGGTGGAACATTTAAACTTTAGTTCTCTTTTTCTCCTTGATAATGTATTTGTAGAATAGTTGAGGCCTAGCTTTCCCATGAGCAGACAGCTCTGTCAGAATGACAAACTGAGATGGAAAATTGTTCTCTCCCCACCCTAGGTGAGGAGGGGCATCGAATAGAAGGGGACCATGTGAGCAGATGCTTCAAGAATCTGACAGAAGAATTTGAGAGAAATTTGTCTCACTGTGATAAATGTTCAGATGGTGATTTGTGCCATGATGGACAGCACTGTGTTCTCATGGATGATATAAGTTATCTGCTGCTAAAATTTAACAATCTGAATGGATTTTTTTTTTTCTTTAAGGTGTGGGAAGGTCTTAATGTGATTAAGACTGGAAGAATGATGCTGGGGGAGACCAATCCATTCGATTCCAAGCCCGGCACTATTCGTGGGGACTTCTGTGTCCAAGTTGGAAAGTAAATTTTAAAACATTTGGTATCATCCAAAAGCACTAAATGCCAAGTGTTATGTCATGATATCTACAGGAACTGTGTTCCATCCTTCTCTGTCTTATTAGTATCTAAGGATGGGGATCAAGTAATTGGTGTTCCCATTGACAAAAATAAGCAAAGCTGGCACTGCCTATGCTGTGTCTTTTCTTACTTTACTGTTACTTAAAGCTTTTGTCCATAGTAGGAATTACTTCAAAACAAGAAGCTTACTTTAAGAATTCCTTTACTCTTTTATTCACCTTTTCTTTTCCTAGGAACATCATTCATGGCAGTGATTCTGTGGAAAGTGCTGAGACAG
Organism: Chloebia gouldiae; assembly: GCA_003676055.1. Lineage (NCBI taxonomy): Eukaryota > Metazoa > Chordata > Aves > Passeriformes > Passeridae > Chloebia > Chloebia gouldiae. Next base: position 3,228,726 of record QUSF01000033.1, on the reverse strand, counting down.
AGATCAATTTATGGTTCACTCCTGAAGAACTGGTTGATTATAGAAGCTGTGCTCATGAGTGGATCTATGATTAACACCCAGCCTGGATCTTCTGATATTCCCATGTCCACGAGCAGCTGCCAGCCTCTAGCTATTCCAAAGAATTCCCTGGTAGAAACATCAGAAAACAGTGAGATTGCTCTGTTGTTGATGTTAAATAGAGTCAGTGCTTGCTGCTCCTTTGATTTAAAAGCTGTCAAGCTATAGATGGAATTGCACATTTAAAAAGCTGCTTCTGGGATTGAGAGATACGAGATGAAAACACAGAACAGATAACATATATTTTTCTGAAGCATTTGATAATCATAGAGGGTATTTTGGTAAACATTAAAAAATGGGTAAAAATTATTTGGTAAATAAATACACAAATGGCTCAGAGTCAGAGGTTAACTTTGCTAAAACATTAGAGGACAACTGATGGTGTGTAAATGCATTGCTAATATGCTCAAATGTTGAGGATTTTCTTAATATCCAGTGTGTCCCCATTCCTAAAACGGTTGCAGAAAAAAGCCCATTTCTCTCTCCAGAACATGCTGTGCCCATAAAGAACTTAACTCTGGCTAAAATGACAACTGGCCTCCACACTGACACTGTTTCAACTTGCTTTTTTTTCCTTCCACATGGGATTTATGAAGTATTTTAAGGACAGATTAACCAGCCAGGCTTGGTGAAATGTCCTTTTATGTGAAAAGAAGATTAATGTGAGGATGGATGAGGGAGATTCTACCTTTAGCACTTCAGTGCAGCAGCTCTCTGATACTGCACAGAGCAATAAGTGGTGTTTGCTTTGCCAGCTGAACAGCTGATAGTTTAGTTGTGTTCTCATTACTGTTGTTTCCTCAGTAGCTGGAACTACAAAGCAAATGGTCCTTGGATAAGTTGTTTCAGAAGTGACTTTATCACTACCATTTATTATTTATTTAATGATGTAAAGGAGTCATAACAATGCAGAAGGTCTTTCAGTTTCAACAGCAAAAACTGGACGTACTGGATGAGGAAGTTTGGATTGATATTATGTATTTATTTCCCTGCAACATTTTATTCACTAAGAGCAAGAGTTTCATGGAATCAGTTGCTAAAGTTCCACGATTTTTTTTTCCACACAGTGAGTTCTTGTATCTAAATACTGAACTATGCAGTGAAAGTTGAATTGAAGGCCTATGATACCTTATGGTGGTATTGAGCTCCTCAATAAAAAAGATGGCACAAAATAATAATAAAAAAAGCTGTTTCTTAAGTGAAATAAAATGAAATTTAAAATATTTTGTCGTATATTTAATTAATGAGTATAAGGAGGGGGAACAAATTCTCTTACTATGAAGCTGTAGGTGAGGCTGTGAGCTTCTCTTCTGAAAATATTCAGTGTTATAGAAGATAAATCATTAGATTAAAAGAAGTTGGAGGAAAGGGAATATGTGACAAACCTAAGCATGAGATGAGCAGTCTCCAGTTTAATCTTTGCTTGAAAGGTTACTTGAGGTGTTTCAGTTCTGCAAAATAGAGAAATGTGGTTTACCTGGGGGTGTTGGGGCTGTCAGGAAGCTGCTGATTACGGTTTCTAATGCGATGTGACTGGGAAGAGGTGGAGGCCAGCGTTCCTGCACGGCTGAGGTGCCTGAGCAGGTCCAGAGGAAGCCACTAACTGACCCTGAGAAGACACTAACTGGCCCCTCAATAAGAGACAACGCAAGGACTGCAGGGGTTATTTCATTGATATCCCAGCTGCAGGGATGGTGTGTGATTATAACTTGCACAGGCAGAGGTGCTCTATCAACTAGGAAAGGGCCAAGTAATAAACACCACAAAAAGCAACCACACACTCCCTGCTTCATGTTGCGACACGGCTTCAGGGACTGTGAGGTTTTGACACTTGGCAGCTTTCATCTTCCCAATAAAATTACCAATGATGTTCCTGTGTTACGGATTCCACATCATTTTTCTGTGATAAATATCCTTTCGAGGAGCTGTGGCCGTGCTGTGCGGTGCAGCACCAACCCTCAGGCAGCCAACCCAGCAAAAAATTACTAAAAAATTATTTAGTTGTGTTAGGCATCCGGCGTGTTTCGGTGCCTTACAGGCTTAAGCCACAGTTGCTGCGTCTGTAAATAACCCGCGAGGAGGCGGAGGCGACAGGTGCGGCCGTGCCTGGCCAAGAGCCGCCCCCGGGGCCGCGGGGCGCGGCAGCGGCGGCTCTGCCCGGCTCGGCGGGACCCCGGCCCGGCTCCGCTCGGCGCTGGCGGTGCCGCCCCCGAAGCGCCGCCGGCCCGGCGGCTCCTCCTCCGCGCGGGGCGGGGGATGCGCGGCGCGCCCAACTCCTCCGCCCCTTCCTGCGGCGGCGGCGGCGGCGGCTCCGGGCAGGTGAGGCCGGGCCGGGCGGGCCGCGCGCTCCGGGGCGCGGGCGGAGCGGGCGGAGCGGCTCGGCGGGGCCGGGCAGGGCTCGGCGGGGCCGGGGCCGCGTGGCGGGGCGGCTCCGCCATGGCCGCCGCCGACCTTGAGGCCGCGCGTCCATCTCACGCCGCGCTCCCGCCCGCAGCGCCATGGCGGGGAAGGGCGAGCGCACCTTCATCGCCATCAAGCCCGACGGCGTCCAGCGCGGGCTGGTCGGGGAGATCATCAAGCGCTTCGAGCAGAAGGGGTTCCGGCTCGTGGCCATGAAGTTCGTACACGTGAGTGCCGCGGGGCTCTCCCGCACCGCCCCGTGCGGCTCCTGCGGCGGAGCCGGGCGGATGTGCCCGAGCGCCTCCCGCCCTCCTTCCTGCCCGCCGCGTGGCTTCTCTTTCCAAAAGCAGCCGCTTTTGTTCAGAGGTTTAATGCAGCCCGATGGAGAGCCGGAATGGCCTTGGCTGAAAGGTTGTGTTGGGTAACAGCACCCCGGGATCCTGAACTCTGCTTATCGCAGAGCTCGCCGCCGTGCAGAGAAATCGTATTGGCAATCCCCAGCACAGCCACAAAGAACTCCTTTAATGCTACAGCAGGAGCTCCCGCTGATAGCCACAATAGCACTGCAGCATTGTTGATAACATTAATTATTAGTGAATCTAATCACTAACACCAGTCTTACACCTGTAACACCTTTTGTTCAATGATATTCAGAAAATTATATTTAAAGTTACATCTGTCCTTTTAAAGGCCTCTGAAGACCTTCTCAAACAACATTACATTGACCTGAAAGACCGCCCCTTCTTCCCTGGTTTGGTTAAATACATGAAATCTGGACCTATTGTGGCCATGGTAAGTTGCTTGATTTTCATTTAAGATTACTTTCTTGAATATATTCGTTTTGCTCTGTAAATTATTAAGAATATTCAAAGATTCTGCAAACTACCTTATTCCGATAGTGGCAAAAGAAAAACTTAATTAAAATGAAGACAGTAAAATTACAATATAATAAGAAAATGCACATATTAAATGGGTATTCAAATGTCTGATATATAAATGTATAAAGCAAAATTCCTGCAAGCAAATCTTCTGCATGAAAAAATCTGTTTTGGGCAAAAAATGGTCACGCTCTCTGACACAAAAACCCAACTTGTGTGTCATTCATTTTTATATTCCCTCAAAACAAGGTGCTTGCTCTAGTAGCATCTCCTGGTGTGATAATGAACTAGGAGAGAACACTCAGCAGGGTGTCCCCATTCACCACAACACAAAGGGCTGGGAGTTGGCTTTGTACATCAACGCTGAGGCTTGGTAAAGTATCTCCTTCACTCCAGTAATAATGCTGATAGTCCTTATTACAATTACTTCCAGTTCATATGTTTTTTTCCCTTGTCACCTATACAGGCCTACGAGATAATTTAGACAAGGTTAATATCTTTAATGGTCTTTGTTTCTTTGCAAAGTATGGTAGAACAAAGATGAATTGTCAGTATTTTGTATCAGCGTGGCTGAAGAGAATTTTTGTGTGTTTTGTCTTAAGGTATGGGAAGGACTCAACGTGGTTAAAACTGGGAGAGTCATGCTAGGGGAAACCAACCCTGCAGACTCCAAGCCTGGCACCATCCGTGGGGATTTCTGCATTCAAGTGGGAAGGTTTGTACTCAAGTCTGTTAATTGATACAAAAAACTTGACAACTCCTACTCACTATTTACCTGCCAACACAAAAACTTTTGGCAGTCTTTTGTTCTAGAGAGTCAAAATTGGTGGTAGAGACCTCAGTCTGATGGTATTTCATTTGCAGGTCACAGTGCATGCCTGCTGCTTAGGAAAGTGGTACAAAGCTGACTTTGTTTGCAGTCCAGCTCCTCCCCAGGGCAGCATGTAAGCTCTGCCAGCAGCTGTTGTAGAACAGTAGAGTGACCCTGGTAGGCATAATTAGCTCTTGGAGGGGTGAGGGTATTGGAACACTGCCTGAAGTAACAGCTTAGTCTCCCTCTCTAGATGCTTCATCCACGTTTTTGCAAATGGCAAACGAGGCTGCTGGAAGTGTATTTTTTTAGGGATCAATGCTTGTCTCCTTCCACAGGAACATCATCCATGGCAGTGACTCTGTGGAGAGTGCACAGAAGGAGATCAACCTGTGGTTCAAACCCGCAGAGCTCATCGACTTCAAGCCCTGTGCACACGACTGGATCTATGAGTGATGGGTTCCCACAGTGATTTGTGCCTTCCAACACCTCATCTCATTCCAGCTGCTGCCCTGGCAGCAAGCACGGTTACCTTAGTGCTGAAAGTGACTGTCAAATAAATGGGTGTGAACTACTTCCTTGTAGTGCCTTCACTTACAACAGACCCCTGTTCAAATACTCATAAATTCATTTTAGTAATTCAGGAGCCACTGACATACGGCCCTGCCACAGCTGTTGGACTCAAGCAGTGGCACATTTGCAGAGGGAGAGCTGAAGGGAGGGAAGAGCTACTTCCAACACAGCTAGAGGAAAAAAGGGATACCACAAAATTTTCTTCCTTACACAAATCTTAACACTAAATGAAATGAGATCGAGTGCAAAACTTGCTCTCTGAAATGCTTATTTAATTCACCTTTTCTTACCTAACCCCTTGTGCTCAGGGCCCCACACCATTTGTTGTCACACCAACATACTAAAAATTCCATAAAATACTCATGTTTTTACAGACTGGGGGTATTTTTAATAGGGTTAAGAGTGTTTTATGCAAAATGATCACTATTCAGAAAAAGACTTTTAATCATTTTTATTTTGTGTAAAAAAGGCAAATTTAGTGAATTATTTTCATCTTGTACACAAAGTTATGATTTTAATGCTTTTCACATCCATGCTGAAAATCTGCAGTCTTGTAAAAATGAAAGTAACATTAATTTTTCCAAAAGCATTTTTTCACTGAGTTATGTACATTGCATGAGAAAGCTTTAAATACTCTCTCACTGACCACACAAATTACCAAGAAAATAAAAGATTAAATTTGTACAGATATTGATCTATATATCAAATACATACAGAAATTATGTAAAAACCCATTTGTTTATTCTTGATTCCTGCCCCAACATTTTCCTAGGGGCCAAAGCTGATGCCTTTTTTGTATAAATGGTTGTGGCTTTTCATTTTAAATATGAAAAAAAAATCAAAAGGAAGAAAAATTCATCTGAAATCACAGTTTTAAAAAATCCCTTCCCAATAAAGGATTGTTACCAAATGTATTAGCACCATCGTACAAAGATCAAGGGAGGGTATTCACATCACAGAAAACAACAATAAAAAAACCCAAAACAAACACTGAAACCCGTGTTAGTATCTGTAGAACAAGGAATCAATAACTGCTGTAGCTTTCCTCAGATGCAGCAAGGAACAGGTTAGAGAGTTCTACCGAAAATAATGTAATAATGAAAGATCAGCAGAGATCTGGAACAAGAAAAGAGGGGCAGCAGCCAAGCCAGGGACAGGGCTTGGGCTGCCTCATGGTCAGGAGAACCTGCTGTGCCAAATGCCAGAATCAGTCCAACCCCATGGAAGGTTTTAGGTGTCCAACATGTGCTGCTCTCTCAGGCAGGGAGCACAGCTGGGAGCCAAGAGGAACATCCCAGAGGCACGGGAAGGCTTTGCAAAGCCGGGGAGCTGCCAGGGGAACAGCCTGTGGGGGCTCGGGGGGTCTCAGCCCTTGCTCAGCTTCTCCTGAGCTGCTCCTCAGCGAGGGACTTCCAGCAGCTCTTCCCACGGCTGCTTAGCACAGATGTCACCGTTCTTGACAGCTACACAATTGAGGCATGTTAGGAACTCAGAGACACAAAAGGCATTTCACCAGCTCCTCAAGTCACATGGGTACCCGAGAACATACATCACCTCACAGACTTTAGTGTTTGATGAATAACAGAATATTATAAAGACTGACAGACTTCAGAACAGGTTCTTATATTTCTCCCAACACAGGAAGTATATTAAGACTAATTTTCCCTCTTGGCATTTAAAGACCAACTCTGAAATCAGGGATGAGCCTGGGCAATATTCAGTTTAGTGACTGGGCAATGCACCTCCCTCATTAACTAGCCCGTCTACATTGTGACACACTAATTAATGCAACAGTTTTTCTACTGAAGTCAGAAGCTGTTGATGAGAGAAGAAAACAAGACTGTGAGAACCTTGTTCCAGCTGATAGGACAACCTGCAAGTTGTTGCATTAAAAAAAAAAAAATCAATAGTGCTATACTTACCAAATGAAATCAATGCTTGCAGAGCTGGATTTTACAGCAGATTAAATTGAGAACACAGGAAAACAATCAAGGCTCAAAGTGTCACTACAATGGTCTCTAATCCTAGTTCTCCAATATAGGCTGTTCAAAATAAACATCATGGGTGGGTCAGAATCTGAGATAAGCTATTGAAGACTACCAGGTCCAACAAAGTCCTTTTTATGGCTATGTTAGGGAGCTAAAATGTCTTTACCATCTGAAGTTATAGATTCTTGTAATCAGATTAACAGATTCTGTCAATAGAAGAAGCTGTTGTTAAAAACAGGCCGTTATTTAAGAAATTTTACCAGTAAGGGAGAAAAGAATTCCAGACAATCCTACACTATACAGCACATGTTTAACTTCCAGTAGTAAATACAAAACTTTACATAATTAATCCCTTTTGCATAGAATGAGGTAAACCTGTGTATATTACCAATACTATGTACCTAAGTTGGAGCAATATTTTAGAAAATACTCAAATTGCTGGTTTTCAACTTTCTATGCACTTTTTTTTTTTTTTAAGCTCAAACAACAATATACAAAAAATGGTCTCCTGGGGCTCTGTGGGTTGATATCCTTAAAGCATTTCTCAGGCTGTAGGATACAAATCTTAGTAATTTTGATAAATTTTTTTTAAGCCCTAATTTACGGTCAAGAGTCAGATGATCATTGTAATGCTCTGAAGGGGACCTGTGAAGACCCAGAAGCACTTATAGAACTTATAATTCCTGAGAGTTTAGTTAATGAACCTTACTGGTAAAAGCTAAAGCTCTTGATGCACATTCTTCCAGTCACAGCTCTGCAGGACTGATCAACTATCTCACTCACCAACTCCATTAAAAAAAATGTACAAAAGTTAAAAATATGGAAAGATAAAATCCAAATTATTAAGAGCTCCTGCAAAAATACTTTGTGTTAAAATGGTCATGATTTTCACCCTTTTATGTGACTTTTGCCTTGTAAAAATCTGGAAGTTGACCAGTTGGGGCCAATGGGATGCTTGACGTGAGACAAGAGTTCCAGGCAATAGTCAAAACCAAGTTATGAATTATAGACTAAAACCATGTGATTTTGATACTGTTCTCAAGTCCTATGTTACACTAGGCTATGCAGGACTGAACTAATTTTTAATCCACAATGTAGGGCTCCTTTCAGATCTCCTGAAACCATGTGGCACATCAGTTCTGAACGATCAGAGATAAATATTTAAGATGGTAAAGAAACAAAGGGCTTTCTGAATGGAAAAAAAAAATTCAAGAATACTCACAAGTTCCTTCCCACTACCAAGGGTATCCTTAGTGACTGTCCATCTAAGCTGCTTCTTCAGTCAAAATTCAGAGCTACAACTAATCTTCCAATGAGAGAATTTTCTGAAGTTCCAGTTTGGCATAGGGCTCTGTAAACATTTGCTGAAGCATTCCAAGACTACAGACATTCATATACAGACAAGAGCTTTATAGAGCCAATCCAATGCCCACTGCAGTCGGCAGAGACAAGGCTACTGATATTCATGGGCACTGAATCAGACCCTAAAGAATGTTAAAAAAACAAAAACCTTCTACAAAAAAAGGGTCTTTTAAACTAAATAAAAACACCTTGAAAAGTTAAAATCTTCCTCAGGCGATGGCTCCGTTGCACTTGGGGCTACTCACTGAGTAGAGCTTTACAGGACTGTCTTCCGTATATAATTTATGCCTTTAAATCAGGGCTTTAAAGCCTTATTTTCACAATTAAAAAACCAGAGGCATGACCAGTGCAGTTCACAAGAGTCTAACAGTCTCCCAACTTGTACCAAAAAGGTTCATTTGTTATGACAGTTCGTTTGTATTTGCAACTATATCTTCCTCCAACTGCTTCCCACAATCATGCTGAATAAACTTTAATCTTACAAAAAAATTAGAATTTCAGTTCTTGTTAACAATGCACAATAAATCTGAACTTGAAAATATTACAAAATTCTTTCAAAAGCTTCAAATACAACACAAAAGTGTCCTTTGTTTTTTTTTGTTTTTTAATAAATTGAAAAATCTTTTTCACTAAAATAGTTTCCCCGCCCTTCCAAAAAATTCTGGACTGAGTCTAATTCATCTACATTTAGCAAAGCACCCCAGGCACAGTCACCTGAACTGCACCATCCAAGTGGGAATAGGATCAGTCAGTCCTGGAGAAAGGTTCTTTTCCTATCACCAGAGGTGTCCCCTGGCTCCCGGGAGCTGCCTCAGGGCTCCTGTTTGATGTAGTAGCTGGCAGAGCCGTTGCTCTCCTGGTCAGACGTTCCCTGCAGGAAGCTGTACTCCTCTCCATCCAGCAGCTCCTCCTTCAGCTGTAACGAAGTCACTACAAATCAAGAGTTCACATTAAGCATCTACAGAATTTAAACTTACTTAATATCATATTGGGAGCATCCCAGACTCCCCATGCATTACACGCTGCATTTTAGTGATGCTTTAACGCTCAGGATCCCACAGAGAACAGGCACTTAGTGAGCATAGGTGGAATCTTAAGTTATGCTCTAACATTAACAGATTTCAATTTACTTACAATAATATATTATCTACCAGATTTTCTCAAGAACTGAGTATTTTAAATCACTTAAACTTTTAAACCACTTTGCTTCCTGTTTAGTGTTTACGCAAATGAAAATGAAATTATAAATGGCCAACAGTTAACCTACAATTCAAATTACTGAGTCCAATTATTTGAAACAGTCTATGTGAGACAACAAAACATATTGACAAAGATTTCTCTATCTATTAATAAAATTTTAAGATCCCAGAAGTTTCATTAAAGCAAAACATTTTTTGTAGTTTTAATCTTCTTTTGTCAAAATTAAATAGAAATGAGATTAAGAGAAAGATATGAATAGCAATGTCACAGTTACTTTTCCAGTTTCACTAACAAATAGAGATGATTCTCAAAATATGAGCACAATGAAAAGAACACTGAAAACAAAACATGTAGATGTTCATTAAAGGTGCAGTACCCACATTAAAGGGTTGATTATACAAAAATAAATGATTCTCTATGACCAAATGAATGAGAAAATTATCAAAGTTTATCATTATGCAATATAAAGTTTATATACCTTGTCAATTTGTCTTGAAATGCAGAAATATGCAGTGAAAGGAAAACACCCCAATCCAGAACCTGCTGCTACTGATAGCTCTGCAGTAATTTATAAGCTATTTGATTATTCTTTTTAAAATATTCTATGTTGAAACAAGCTTTTGAGCTAAATTAAAATAAAATTTGAAAATTATGATAGCAGTTGTCAAAATTTGCTGCAGCATAATGCAAGCTCTCCCCATCTTTCTTTAAGAGACTCCTCCTCCCACCTACAGAGCCCACAATCCCTTCCTTATTCTTTTCTCCCAAATACTTTTCCCTGCATCATGCCCAACTCTGACCAAGATTCCTGATCCCTGGGGGGCAACAAAGTGATGCCTAAATGATAAGAGACACAGCTGGCCACTTGGTCAGAGTGGCTGCAATGCCTGAAGCAAAGGCTACAGAGAGCTCAGGGACACAACCCAACCCACCATGAACGTTGTTTCCCTTCTCTCCCCTGAGCAGGAAACTCCTGCAGGCAGAGAAGTAGCAGCAGTTGGCATGACTTGGATTGTCTCTGGCTCACTTGAACCAAAGTCTTAGCATTTAGATATTTAATGATATCTTACTTCATTTGTTCCTATAATACAGCTTTTAACTACAATCCTCCATTAGAAAAGCTTAGTTACAGCGACACACCAAATTGCTTGAAAGAAGAAAAAGGAAAGCTAATGGAAGTCATCCAACTGAAGGAAAAGGAATGTAGATTGGGCCAGTACTTCCTTTTTACATCATCTCGGTGATTTGCCAGGACACAAATTGTGTCTGATGCCATGACTTTCAAACCTCCCAAGACCAATACAAATAGAGCAATATGCCCCACAATTGGGTGAATCTCTGGGAACAGAGATTCCTCTCCCCTCCTCTGCAAGGCTGGCTGTAGGTTCTTTTTAAAAATGAAGCAGCACAACAGTTGAATTTCAGTGCTCAAGAGATCATTTCAGATGACTGAAAGATGCAAAGCACTTATGCACCCTAAAGCAGCACCAGGAATTTGCTAGAGAGCAAAACCACTTCATACAAACCAAGGTGAAGAGCTGAACATTTCTCCTGTGCTCATGACAATACAGAAGGGGAAAGAATTGGGTTTGAACCCTTACTGAGCTCTCCCATGGACAAGAAGTTTCAGAACAGACACTGTTTTTTACTAATCTTCCACTGACTCCATTCAAAGCCATGCAAACATCCCCTGCACTGTGTCTGCACGTGTCCTACAGCTACTCCAGTATCAGGCTATGAATAATGCTGAGGAATATGCATGTAATTAATGAGTTCTGGCCAATCTCAAACATGTTCTAAACTGATTAGATGGTACCAAGATGATGCCTCCTTCCAAGAGACTGAAAAGGTATGGTCTTGCTGGTTTCAATGTAAACACAAACATATTTGGGCAATGACAAAGCTAATCACACCACAAACAAAAATTAGTTTTGTCCAGCCTTACCAAAACTCTTTGTTGAAAAGTTGCCTTCAATTAATCATAATCATCCCCTCAATTGATCACTGAGTAGCAGAAACCAAGGAACACAGGTGTTTTATAGGAACTGGGAGATTTAGTGACACAGCAATTCAGACTGTGTATGTCTTTGAACTACAGAAATGCAATGCAGGTGTAGATTTGGCACAAAAGAACAATTGTGCAGAAATAGATGCTCCAGAACACTCTCCTGTGAGCAAAGCTTCTCTTTGGCATCAAAAGCTCTGTTAAACAAGGCATGTACACACCAGCAGGAACATTATGTGAAACGAAAGGAGGTCCTTGAGAAGTGTTGAGAGTTGTGCAAAAGAGAGGAAAAGTTTTCCTCAGGGCCTAAAGATGGCATGGGGGCTCCTTTTTTTTCTCCAGTCTGTTAATGAATAACACATGGACAAGAGAAACTGTTCTGGATGTATTCCAGAGTCAGTAGAGAGTGCTGACAGGGCAGCCTGTGCAGACTAAGGCAAGCTTAAGGGAGTGATCAAGCAAATCTGAAGCTAAATCTGTCAACCTGGCAACTGTCCTGCAGGGAGACAATCATCCAGCCTGTCTGACAGCTCCTATTGCCACAATATGTTTGTTAGCAATAATTTGCTTCATTATGTTGCCAGAGATATCAGGAAAAGGGAAGAGAAAAACTACCAGATCCTTGAAGTGAACTTGCATAATTCAAGATTGATTACATTATGTAAACTATACTTAAAGAATTTTAAAATTTTAACCTACACCAATATTACCAATTAATTTTAAGAGTTTTTCTCTGCTCACTCATACACATGCACAATTACACTGCTTCAAATATATTTTCTTAGTAATCCACAGAATTTCAAATAACACATTCCAAAGATATTTTCCCAGATAACTGCCTTTTTCTGATACAACGACAAAAATGTTTATTTACAGCATATAGCTATTTTCTCTGCAAAGGATAATACACAATAATGACCTACTTACATCCAACATTCCCAGATCTTCATTACCATTCTGTTTTACAGGGTGCATTTTTTGTATTTTAACAATCTGCCAAGCCCCTCTGGGATTCTCAGTAACCCACATCCTTCTTCCTCTGAAATTCTAAACCAGCTGCAACCCTCTGCTATGAGTAATTCAATGACATGGTGAATCAGTGAGAATGAAAAGCTCTCTAGCAGAAAAAAATTAAACCAACTAAAATTCAAAGGGGAAAAAAAGGGAAAAAAGATGGGATGAGTCAGCACATGACACCCTGGACCATAGCTTCCCACTCTGCACTGACACACTGCTGTGACCAGTTACCTGTCTGGAGGCCAGGACTGAACTCCTGGCTATTCCTGGGAGGCTGGAGGGCCTCAGGGGCTGTCTGTGCTGGAAGGGCTCAGTATGGAGGAGGAATCAACTCATCACCCCCAGAGAAGCTCCTCCACACCTTACCTGCCATGGGTGGGCTGGACAAACTGACAGGTTTCTTCCCAACTGGTTTCTTCCTCTCTAAACATAAAGTCAAACTAAAATAAATGCTCAAGTTAAAGTGCATCAGGCAACCCTGACTGTGCACTGAGAAATGGCTCTGATTGATATTCACCCAGTCTCAAAAACAAGGGCACCATTTAGTTATTATTGGGAATATTGTTCTCAACAGCCACATTGTGGTCCCTGAATTCTGTAGGCTATAGGTAGGACCTCAAGGGCATTGCTTAATATCATGACCCACTTATTTCATGCTCTATCAATGAAATACAAATGCTGTGAACTACTTCTGCTGCAGCTACACTGCACAGTCACACATCCCTCTGCCTGGACACCCAAGATATCTTGGCTCACTTTCAGGCTGCAGTTGTTTCAGTGTGTGTGCCTAAGAGACAGAAGGATGCTTCTGGGGAAATAATCCTCTCCAGACAAAGTTTATCACCTCTAAAAATACATACATGCTCTTAATTCCCTTAGAATGGTATTTCCCATTTTTACAGTGCCTTACAAACACAAATAACTATTTCAGTGTGTAGCAAAAAAAACTTCTAAAATGCCCTTGAATTATTAAACACTGCATTCATGAAAAAGTGTTATTAAAACATTTCCCATACAAATTACCATGTTTCTCCCTTATCACTAAGATGCTCCCATTCTGTGCTGAAGGCATGTTCTCTGTGGTATTGAGGGTACAGGACTTGTAACACAAATCAGTGCTTTCAGCTACATCACAACTGTGGCTGCTGATGTTTCAGTCCTATCAGCACTGTCAGATGGACAAACAAAAGCCCAGCCCTGAAAAGGTAACTGATTATGCATATTCTAAAGATACCACCTTGCTTCAATATTCTTCTTATGAGACAACTTCAGGATAAGCCTTATAGAGATATTAATGAGGCAGAATGGTGCCTACAAAATCCTAACCTTGAAAATATAGAGGTCAGATTATCATTTCAGTAACCTTATTCTGATAAACACACCCAAGAGGAAGCAGGTAATACCAGCAAATATTGCATCTTTGTTATTAATTAATTGTTTGGGCATGCTGGCAAGTTATCCTTCAAGAAGTCACCTGCAGAGCCTTCTGAGCAGCAGGCACACAGCACAAGACCATACCCACTGAAACAAACACTGTCAGAAAGGGAACTGGGGGAGATTCTCAAATGTCCCCAAAAACATTCCCAAAGTGTTTATGATGCAATCAGTTCTGCTTTGAACATGTGCACTCCCACTGTTCCCAGGAAGGAGGGGGCACTGCAGCAGAAATCTGCATCGTTACACACAGCAAAATGACTCAGTGACATCCATGACATCCTGGGCTGTGCTGTGAGCACATGAGAAAAATGTGTGGAAATAACCTTGCCCTGCTAAAACTAACCTAATTTAAGATGCAGAGTTTTTTGTTAATCATGTGTGGTGACTTTACAAGGTACCATAAAAACATCATGGCTGAATTATGTGGTTTTGTGACTGAAATTCTTTACAAAATAACTTTCTATTTTCTTTACAAATGCTGAACAAGAAAAAGCTTCAGAAGACATTTTTAGTGTTATTTCCTGTGACTCAGCACTTCCATTGCTGTAACCTACTTAGGAAATACCTGAACACTGCAGATTCTTAAAAATTGTGATTACTGTATTTTACTGTGACAAGAACAGCCACATACAGCAATGCTGTTTGTTTCTGAAAGTAATAATACAAAAGCTTAATTGACATAGATGCCTAAATCAGAAAATCTGGTAAATAAGTAGCTTTTTTGTTTCAAAGAGAAGCCAGTTAGATGCTAATTTAAATTTTCTACACCTCATTCCAGTAACTTGGCTCTTATTCCTTCATCTGTGTTACAGAGAGCAGAGAGAAAACTGTGTCGATACCTGAGTGTTTTGTACAGCACAGTACAACTACCAATACAGTACACAGCCAATATATTATTTAACTAAAATTATGTCAGAATACAAAAATATTTTAACCACTGTCCATCTACAATTCATAGATTATTATTATTAGCAACATCTACCCTATCAAGAGTTATAAAGAATAGTTATTCTCAATGAAGAAGTTCCTTTTGTGGCATACTGCACCTTTAAGCATAACACAAACATTTCCAAATAGAACAGGGACTAAGGTAGAGACCACAAACTTTAAAACATCAGGTAAAATGCAAACACTATTTTGTCACCCACTTTTCTTATGTCCTTTGTACTGTTGTGATTTAGCTTTTTTCTTCTGTTTGGATGAACTTGACTGGCTATCTCTTGATGCTGCAAAAATGAAGAATTCAAAATTTATGCTTATTAAAAAAAAACACTTTAAAATGTGTCAAAGCTGCTACACAGTTACAGATTTTTTCCTTAGTGATTGAACAAAGACAGAAATTTACTGTGGAAAACCAATTTGCATTAAACTACTTAAGAAGAACTTGCTCATTACCCTCTTATTAAAAAACAATTCTTGAAATGCATTTCATCAGTTATTATCTCTTGATCTGACAGGACAAGTTGTGATGTAATAAATTAGATACAGCTTCTGCAGAGGCTGAGTTCCACCAAATTCAAGAAGTGAAACAGATGCATTGGCAGTCTTAAAGCAATATAAATTCTTAGTGAGCTCCTCCAGAACTGATAAGAGGTTTTTTGCTGGCATCAAATCAGCATCTTCTGGCATTGAAAAATACTAAAAAACTCAGACTAGTAAAGACTCAGAAATACTTTAGAAGTCAAAGTGGGAAAGATTAGAACTGTGAATTAGAACTTCCAGGCATTAGCAAGAGTTTTTTTTTCTATTTTTGTTATGCCTGGGGACCTAAGTGGAAAAAAATGAGGCGAACGAGTCCCCATGAAATTCATTCTCATTACTGACAGAGCAGGACTCACACTGCGGCGCTGGAGGCTGGAGCTGGTATCCAGTGAGCTGACACCATCCCACAGGATAGAGATCTGGAGACTCACAGTCCACCCACTGGTCATACTCATCCTCCCAGCCATCGAAGTGGATCCGCAGGAGCCGGTGGATAATGCGCGTCACCGTGGCCACGCACACCAGGCGAGGCTCCATCAGGTCGACGGCCTCCAGCTTCATGCCAACATGAAACCCATGGTTTGGAACTTCCTGGGGAAGCAAAGGCAGCAAACATCAGTAAACACACATGTTCATCAAGATAGTTTAAGCATAGTGTTGTAACGGGGATTTCAATCCATTTAATACAGAAAAAAATATCATTGATGAAGTTTCCTGCACCTCTGCATATGTTTAACATTTCAGAGATACCAACCTTTGTTTACTCAAATGGTTCTTATCTCTGAAAGTTTTTGCTTTTCAAAACTGTATTTAACAAATGGGTCCATCCATGCACTATGCAAAAATGTAAAGAAAATAGTAATTCCATACAAACATGCATAATTTCATTACCTTATTGAAGAGCTTTACTGGTGCTGCTATTGAGTCAGTTTCCCTGAGGTAGTCAAACCATTTAAAAGGGAGTTTTGCATAACCTGTGAATTTTAAACAACATTTTCATACATCAACTGCAAACTTCATGTGTAAGAACAACAGCAAAAATAGCACATTTGGAGTGCGTTACAGCTAAAAAAACCAACAAAAATCAAGCATCAGTAGCAGAAACTTCCACTCTCTGAGCTTTGATCTAAGGGACAAAAAGCCACCTAGACATAGCCCATTGGCAACTAACAAGAAGAATGAAGCACTAGGTAACATAAAAGATATCATTTAAGTTAAGATTTATCACTTAAACTGGAAGTTTTTTGTCCACGCAGATTCTTATCTCTACAAATGCCCTACACAAATTGTGACCCAGAACAGATCACAGAATTGAGAACATCCAGTTTCTTCCCTGTGGGGAAACAGCTCTACTATTGAAACACTTAAATTGCCAGGAACAGAATGGAAAGAATAAACATGGATATTTTAAAAATTTAATAAGGGTAAAAATAGTAATAATACGTAATATGGAAAATTAGAGGATTTTTAAAAAGCTATTATAAAGGGATGAAAATAATCTCTCAAAAAGATATGCAGCTGCTACTGAATATGCATAAAACACAGGAATATCTTTTCCTTTGAGCAACTATAACAACTTAAGTAATAATTAAACTAATAATTCTCTAACTGTAGCTGGAGCACCCACAGCCTGGAGGAATTCTGTGCAGCACTGTGCAGTGCATCTTGAAGATCTGCAGTGCAGTGTGGGAGCTACAGCAGGGATCTGGATCTCACCTCTGTGGGGGCAGAAGGCTGCCACTCTCAGTACCCACAGCCCAAAAATTCAATCCCATCCCTCAAAATGCCTAAGCATCTTCATCTTCTACTGATTTCAGCATGGGATGAAGAAGTTTGGGAGGAAAAAGCTTTGCAAAGTCCAATGATTTCACAAAAACTGAAGTCATCCACAGTACTAAATGCAATTGGAGTAAGAGTGCTCACATGGCTATGGAATATCTCATGAATAGATGCAGCTGGAGAGTTAATGAATACTGGCAATACTGTATAAGTTCTGCAGATTATAGTCTTTCTTCTCAATGTAACATTCCTCTGCTACACCAATATATTTGTACCCAAGTTCATCACACACAGGAGATGTGCATGTGGGCCCTGTCAGACCAGGCAGAATTAAGAGGTTGTCCATTTTCCAGCCTATAATTTGGAAAGCAAAGTACCCTCCTCGTTAGAGCTAAGGAGCTTTGATCACTTTGGTCCTATTAAAACTGTTAATGGGCATTAAGCTCTGTATTTTACTGCTAGTAATTCCTCTTCCAAATAACTTTTAGATTATTGCATGTGTGATTTATAATCACCTCTCGCTGATGACACAGGACTTAGGAAAAACTGCAATAAAAGGGACAATGTACATGGAGGTGAAGAATTAGGTTGCCATGATACAAGAAACACTATAAGTATCACAAATGTGCTAACAACAAAATCCACATTCTGAAAGTAGTGTTTCAGGAGTGAAACCAAAAGGCAAGTATTTCTCCTATTCTGTCTCATCAGTTTCATATATGTATTTCTAAATTGATTGATATACAAGCATTTTCTCCCATAAAAACTTTTATAGCAAGAGTCTCTGCACCTCAGATTTTTGAGCGATGCTGGTGCCCATGAATTTCTAGACAATAAATTCACTAAATGAGTTGACTGAAAAGTAAAACTAAATCTGTATGACTGCACTTTCCACACACTAGGGTGATAGAGTTGCCACTGTACCGCAACAAAAATGGTATGAAATTATTTTCTTCATGCTGCATTACACTGTAGTTATTACCTAGAAAAATAATTCATTAAATACAAATAAAGTAGAAGTCTGTAAGAATGAGAATGGAGGGAAAAAGCCACAAAAAAATCAATGTCATCTGCTGTTATACAGCTATGACCCTCTTAAAATGTGCCAGACCAAGGCAAAAAATGGGAAAAGGGAGGCAAAGTCTTTTGTAGGCACATGTGCTTATGAACAGACAGCTTTTCCTCACCAAGGGGTTTATTTAGTGTACAGTCTTGAAGTTCAAGTTTGTGTATAGCCTTCCAAAAAATGACTGGTGTAGTTGTGAATTAGCCTGAGATTCTTTACAGTGTTAACTGATTTGGTGGCTAGGACTTCCCAACCAGTGACATTTTCTGAAGAACCCTTTTATTGACTTCCACATTTTCCATTGACTCAGTGGAATCCTCAATTTCTGACAGCAAATGCAAATTATTTCAGCCAATCATCAATCTAACTTTTTCTAAATGAAGAGCTGGTGACCTCTGGTTTAGATTACTTCAAAGTAAAGCTGTTGTATTTGTTTCAGACTTGAGAAAGTCCTAAGAAGTGACCTGAATTTTGTAGGCTGAGTCAAGAAACAAAGCATATGGCACATACAGTATCACTGAGTAGTATTCACAATAAAAGGTGTCAGAATGCTACCTGTACCTCTGGGTGGAGTTAGTTCAATCATGTTAATTTCACAGAAACCAACAGGGAAAATAGAAGGGGAAGTGGCATGGTAACAAAACCAATCAGACCCATCTGCTGCTTCTGAGCCATCAATCCCAATCATAAGATAGCCATCTGCTAACACCTTGGTAAAGAGAAACAAAATTTCACATTAAATGCCTTCAGCTGGGTGAGAAAGCTAGAAAGAAAGCATGCCATGTTTCAAGAGTGAAAGCAACTCAATCATAATGGAAGCACACTTAGAAGGATATTCAATTATAACAAAATCCCTCCAAATCATACCTGTCTCTAAGACTGTGGATACAACTATTACATGTACCTTTGATACCTGCAAAGTTATGAGATCAACATTTCTTTTTCTGATCTCTGGTTTACTTTTCTTGTGAACATCAGGTGTACTTCTAAAGCTTTATAACTCAGTCTGTTCTATTCAGGATATTCAGTATACTATTACTCAAAATCATAACAATTCTCCTCACTGGAAATGTTAAACAATTCAGCTAAGCTGGTTTTTACATTTTCTCTTTTAAATCAGATTTCACATGGATTGGGCTCCCTTTCAATCAAACTAAGAAAGAAGGACAGCCTTAAAATATCTCCACAGACTTCTGCAAGTCAGCAAAATGAGGTCTCGTTTTGAACAGTTGCAAAACACTTGGTATAATTAGCAAATATTTTCCTGCAAATTCCTCTCACAAATACATTCTAATTAAAGGTAAGGCTGAATTTCCAGAGATTAAAGTCAAATTTACATGAGCACATTTTCATAGAAGTTGTACATAAACAATTTACAGACATACCCCATTCACTGTGTGAATGAGCTCTCCTAATTTTGGTTTTGAGCTTCTTGTTTCAAGCCTGAATAAAGGTTAAGGGAAGAGGATTCCTCTTTGCCTCACCAAAATGCACATTTGCTTTCTTACCTTTCTGATAGTTGCCACACATATTGCTGAAAGGTTTAGGGGGTCTATAGCTTCCAACTTCATTCCTTCTTTAAACCACTCTCCAGCTGCATCAACCTCTTTTACCTAAAGAATCACAGAACAGCAGCAAAAACAAAGAATTTAATGAGCCTGGATCAAAACATACCCCCAACACTACCAAAGCAACAGACTGAATTATCTGTTCTACCACTTCAGCTTGTATCAAGGAGGTCAGATTGGATAACACAAGCAGAAACACTTGTGCTGGGCCAGGATGTAAATAGAGTTTCAGGTCTGGTTTACACACAACAGGAACTAAAGGTCCTCAACCAACTCTCCAAAGAGTGTTCTAGCTACTCAACTCACCTTCATAAATAAGTGTGGGGGTGCATCAAAATGTCCATCCTGTTTCTTTGTAATATCTACAAAGAATAATAATAATACTATAATATTGTTCAGAAGTTTTGTTCACAGAGCACACAATATGTTTTTCTGAGTATCTTAACCAACAGCACACAATCACTGGTGTGGGAGGCCCACAGTTTATTAGTAACACTACCACGAAAATCAGGAGGACATAATCCATCCATTTTCCTTGCTGACTTCAACCTGAGCTGCCTCTATAAAACAAACATAAATTATGGAAAAAAAACCAATATCCAATATTTACAAGACCATTTGATTATGTCACAAAATTGATGGAAGTATTACATTAAAGCTTTTGCAAAAAACTGGCAGTTAAACTACTTTGCACTGTGCTATGACAGAAAATTAAGTTTATATATAAATTACATATAATCACTTTAAAAAGATATATATGTGTCTCTATATCTATCTGTTTATAAATGATTTCAGAGAAAGTTGCAGCATTAGGAAAACAGAAGGCATTTCCCTGAAGGGAAGCCTTGTGGAATGCTTTACAGAAATTCTGTATCTGACAAGGGATACCAGTTCAAAGGAACAGAGAAATAATAAAAAACCCAGACTTTTTTTTGTTTGTTTAGAAGCCTTAACTATTTCAAATTACAGTTGCTTTTGTATTTTAGGTAGCGAAGGCCTTAATTGTGTCCCTTCTATCACATTGTCATTTCACTTTTCAAGCCCATTTCCTAATGCCCTCTAAATCATGTAAATACTACAATATAAAATATTAGACAGTCTTTAAACTTGCCAGTAAATAGAAATTCTGTATCTATTGACATACTTTTCCATTGTATTGTACAATGAAGGAGACAGATGTGAAGAAACTAGGGGTTTGTAGAGTAGGGCTGTAATTCCAGGTATCAGCATGAAAAATGAAGTTTACCATGCTTGAATTGTGCAATTAAAGGTTTTTCTGCCTACAGTTTGCTGGCCTCTGTTTATCATTGAATCTTCTAAACACTAGAAATCAACTTAAAGGTTATTGTGGCTTTTCCACTGCTGTATAATATGTTATTTATAATTTTAACTGAAATTCCTGAGTGTCATAAAATTGATAAAACTCCTGGGCCACATTACATAACATTTTTAAGTACCACTATTCAAGGTAGTTTGATTAATTGTATAAAGCAACAGAACTGCTTAAGCTAGACTCCTCTCAGCCAACACTGGCCACAAAACACCTCTAACCCAAACCAGACTCACCAGATCTTTTGAACCTGTGTCCTATACTGCGAGACCAGCCGATGTGATGAATGAGTGGGCTGTACATATGGCACCAGAAGTCATCAGTTTTGTCCTCACTCTCTTCATACACCAACCTCAGGCGGCCCCCAACAACACTGTCCACCACTGCCACCCTTGTCCTGCACAGGTGGGTCTTGTCCACTACTTCCACCCTCATGGAAGTTTTGAATGGGTACTGCATACTCTCAGACACCTTAAAACAACACAAAACACACATTCTGTAAGAATATCCTCTGCTTTTCCCTTTCCTGTCTTTTAAAGCACAGTATTGATGCACTTGTCAGTTAATTGTTCACCAATCTGGAGAAATGACACAAATTTTTTGTCTTTGATTTCATTGTAACAAAGTATTTCAGAAAATTAAGAACGGATCCTACAATGCTTTAATTGTTTCAAGGTTGTCCCTTAAGATGAGATACAATTCTCACATAAATTCAAGGAGCTTTCCATTCACATAACGAAACTTTGTTCAATTGTTAACAATGGGTGAAGTTACCTTGAGAAACAACTTTAACAAGAAAAATCTCAAGATTTTTTGTTCTTGCTTTGTCATCCACTCAAAATACAACATTTTAAAAACAGGACTAAATGCTTCATTTTAAGGCATGGAAAATAAATCTTCGACATAATTAAAGCTGGCCATTTACAAAAGTATTTCTTCAAAATACACAAAAGAAAGGAAACAGATGTTAATCTGCTTTGTGAAAACAGACTGTATTTAAAAATCAGCATCTGTCACTTGCCATTTTCATTACCAACTCTCCAAAGGACTGAGATCATGCCAATTTAATTTGGCTTCTAACTGAGCCAATTTTAAAATAAAAATTAACAACTGCAGAAAGGCATTTTGGTTGGTTTTAAAACATTACATGCAGTGTAAAACAACAAATTAAGTCCCATATTTCTACTAAGAACTGTATACATCATCATCTCACACTATTGGCAAGTAATATACAACAGCTGCCACACCTGAAGACATGACTAAGACAGAAAGAAACCTAGTCCAGAGCAGGAAAAAAATACTAAGATTTACAAGTATGAAATTCATTCCTTCTACATCCATGCTATATTAACAGATTCTGTTCAGTTTCTTGACACAGTGCATGAAAAAAAATCCTGAATTAGAAAAATCATTTTTCTTAAATATCACAGGGTAACTCATGAGCACTTCTGGGTTTTCTGTGGATTTTTTAAATGGGGTATTTTAAAATCAAAACAGACCAACTAGTTTTTACAGAGAGCTGTTCTTTCTAGAGCAAACAGTTTATCAAATACATACTGACAAGTGTGGACATAACTGGAGAAAGGATTCCAAAGGAAACTGTACCTAAGGGAAGAAACTACTGTACCTCCTTCACTGCAAGAGGAGCTAATGTGCCACTGTAAAATATTTCAGTTCTTCACACTGTGCTGCAGTTTTCCTTACAGAACGTCATTGGTACTGGATCAGCCTTACCTTCTGAGAAAAGTCAGGAGGAAGTGTTTTGGCACCAGTAAGTCGTTTCACTAGAAAAGCTTTCCAGTTTGTGTATTTGTGCTGGATGGCTGTTGCAAATGAAGGGGAAAAAAATAAACCACTGGTTTTTAATTGTGCCTGGTAGAGACAATATTAGAGTCTGGAATATGTAATGAAGAAATCCCAGATGACTATTAAAAGGCCTAGATGACAATAATGACAAAAAGGCTCTTAAGAGAATGAATGCTATCCACGATTAAGTTTATGGGCCAGGGTAAACAACTTAATTACAAAGTATAAATAAAATCAGTGCACGTTCTCATCGCTGATTAGCAAACTGCTGCCACCCCAATCTTAAAAGCTTTGAGTCACATCAGATGGGCTGCTCCAAGAAATATGGCATCAGCCAAAAAAAATTATTAATTCAGAGCTGTTGAAAAAGTTATGGTAAGAGAATATTTTGATATCTGGACCATGAGCAAATTTAGTTTAATAAAGAGACTTTGAAATCAGTCAGTAAGACTACTATTTACATACTTCGAGGAGGAACTAAGGGCTTCCCACTGGTTGCACACCAACCAACTGGGTGGATGTCAGACCCACAAACGTTGCACCAGAAGTCAAGACTTGAATCATTTTCAAAGCCTTCATATCTCAGCAGAGCATTGTAGCCTGCAAGAAAGCATTTAAAAAAATACAATAATGAAACAAGATTATAAAATACGTATGCAAATTTCTTGACCAATTATCATGTACATTACATTGGTTTTCTAAATGTAATTTTTAATAGCAAGGTTTTTATAGCGTGTTTTTTTTAATAGCAAGGTTATTTTTTGGATGCTATTAATGCACAGAATTGATTACTTTGATAAATGTGCATGTATCATCGTGTAAGTAAATTTAAATAAGATTAAAATTCTTGAACTATAAACCTTTAGAAGTTGCACAAAAGAGGACAAAATTAATTACGCACAGTACCTGCTTTTTCATATCTTAGATCTGTAACCTTGAATTTCTAACTTTTTACCCAGAAAAGTGATTTGTGTAATGAGGCTTCCTGACAGCTCTTATACCATGTCTCCTTTCTGCTCTGCACTGCTCTTACTGCACTCTGAGGCAATATTAGAAAAACCAAACCAAGGAGAGACATTCTCAAGCATCACAGTAGAACAGTGACAGCACTACAATGTATAACCCACAGACACAGCTCTGCCAACCTGACCAGTGTCAGCATTACTCTCACCAGGTGATCACTGGCTAAAGTACTTGATCTCTTCACACAGTTCTTTTGATTATTTTAATTGCAACTAAAACACATTTACCTGCTAATTTAACAATTCCAGCTATCCAGAAGACTTTGGTAGGTAGGCTGCAGTCAGAGTTTGGAACCTCCACTCGCACTCCTTCTGCAATATCACCCCAGCAAGTCCCCATGGGTGCCTGTCAAGGTTGGGGTTAAAAAGCCATCAGCTCACCATGTGAAAATATTAATTTTCTGTTATCCCAGTGTGCTACAAGCAACTTAAAAAGACAAAACATTCAATATACATATAACAAACATATGGTTAGAAACCACTGTTTCTATGAGAACCTACTTTTGTTTTGATTTGACATCTATGCATAATTCTGTAACTGTATCCAGTTATTCCTGTGCATTGAAAAAAACCCATAGTATTCCAAGTTTAAATAGCAGTTAAGCACAAATTGTACATTCTCAAAGGTCAGTTTTATTCTATGATGTTTCAATTAGGAAGAAACTACTGATGTTAGTAAGAATGGTGGAAATTACTATGCAATTCTACTTGCAAGAAAATCATGGTACCTGTAAGCACAGACATCAAAACCATTAAATTCTGCAAGTCATGCATGTTGCTGGAAGAATACCTAAAAATTATTTCTTTAATCTATTCTGATGATTCATTATGGTGGGGTTTATCACCCACTAATTCACATCCTCTCAGAGGAACAGGCTTTCACATCACCTGCAAGTGATCACTCCATGGAGCAGACAAAAAGAACAGAAGGCTCTGAGTGGCACCTTTTTAATGAACACCAGAAGGAAAGGCACAGCAAGATCCCTTACACTGTCCCATGTGAGGAATATGTTAGGAACAAGAAGGAATATCCACCTGACAAACTCGTAAGGGTTTGCAGAAGCTGGTGATAGAAATTACATTTAGTTTGCTATCTCCAGAAGAACATTTTGTTGAACAGAGCATAATGAAATGTCAGTCAAAGATGGTATTGTAGATAAGAGAAATGCACCGTGCTGAAGAACCTAAATTCTTAACAGTAACTCAACCCAAGTTATATTGGTAACAAGCTAGAAAATTTCTCAGTCTGCATTAAACTTGAGACTACCCAGGAGAGAGAGATTCATATTTTGGGTGTTTTATAACAACAGCCACAAAAATTCTGAGAAAAATTAATTCTTATCAATTCAGAGATTACCCAGCTATCACTGGGACTGACAGGAGGGATCCTCTGGCTCTGCACTGTGTCTCATTCACAAAGCTCTTTGTGAACCCAGAGAACTGAACCACTCAGTGGGAATAGCCTCCAACTGCACAGAAGCTACAAGTGAAGAAATCTGGATTAATCCTGAATGACTGAAAATGACAACATTGGAATTTTGCTGGCAATCAGCAATTGCCATTAGCAGCACTAGAAGCTGAATTTATCTTAAAAAAAGGAAACTCTTCACTAGTTGAAGTATTTGAAGTTATACAAAACTTAAAACTAGTTTCAACTCTTAAAGGAAATGTAGATATGCCAGTTTGTATTCTTGAAGCCTGGTCTCTTCATGTTCTGCTATGTCCCATCTACACCAGTCTAGACCACAAAGATCTCTTCTGCCAACTGCAGCCAGAGAAAAATCCAACTGAAAAGATGATGGCTTATTTTCACAAACAAAATAGGCAGCTACAACTTAAGTCCCATCCCATGATCACTACCCTCCCTAAATTGACATGTGTAGGTTTTTGAATTGAATTGAGGAAATAAACTTTTCAAACCGTGTATTTTAGCAAATCTTGTTGCCTGTAAAGAAAGACAAGGCCAAACAATCAAAAATAACAGTGCTGACTAATTTCATAATCCAGCTGCACTGAAGTGAAGTACATTTTATTGCCTGCTCATCTATTCAGTTGATTCAGAGAGAACAGTATATCAAAACATTTCTCCTGACATCAACCTATAATGGAAATTTCATTTCCAGAGCGTGGATTGGTATAGACGGAAATAGCAGAAAGTTAAATTTGTCCTTGTCTGTGAAAACATTGGTTCTGCTAGTTCTCCTACACCAATCCATATGGCTCACCCTTTCAAGAAGGAAGCCATCCTGTGCAGCATCACTGCTGAAATGTCAGACAATGATACTGCCCTGAGGGATGGTTTACAGCACACCTGCTACACTGCACTGTTTTAGTCTCCTTCACTCATTAGGGACATTCTTGAAACAGGAAGACCTGGATAACCCAGGGCTGTGACAGCCATCTTCCTCCATCTCTCCTCTGTCTCATCTGATTAACCAATCAATGTTCAAAGAGTGTTTTTAAAAACTCAGAATGCACTAGAGAAGTGTTAAGTCTTACTTATCTGCTGGCTGGAAGGTGACTGCAGTCTGGATTGGCATAGTGTGAACTAGCAGAACCATCATTTACAGGTAAGAACAAATTTACCTTTCAGACTCATGACGAAGAGATCCACTTCACATCACTCCCAAACAAGGAAGAGCTGGCTCCTGGCTTCCTGCTCCGGGACATGACCTGGGAGGGCTCTATCTGTGAGCACCAAGGGCCTTCTCTGCAAGGTAAGGTGCAGTCAGGAAGGGCCTGTTTGACAGGAGCACCTAAAGGCCAAGTATTCCACATATGCACCTGAATAAAGAGCTCACATGGCTTAAATAAGTGGCTTCTAGAGGTTTTGGATGGCATCAACACTGCCATGATTCCAGACTTTAAATTAAATCAGGATTTTAATGGCAAATCCGGATGGTGATGCTACCAATTCCTGAATTGTATGGAATGCTGAAACCTCGAGTGTGAGCAGTGCCCCAACAACAGGTAATGGCAGAGGAGAAAACATGCAAAACAATTTAAACAAGCTCCAAAGCAGAACACTGCCACCCAGTGTAGCATCCTGGAAATCCTCCCTTAAATCACGATATAGTTTAAAAACAGATGAAATCAAGAGAATGAAAATATTTCAGCTCAGAATAAAATTCAGGTGGAAGAAAGAACTTCAGGAAATGTGCCTCTCATTAGAAACAGAGTGAAAATAAATAATTGCTCTTAATTATGCATAAAATTTTCCAGTAAGTAGTACTGAGAAATAACTCAAACCACTGTAATTTGCTTTCAGTTGTAGGAATGGTTTGAACTAATAAAAGCAACTACAGAAAAGAGTAAAATGTGTTTAGAGGAGAAAAAGTGAATGTAGGTCAGCAATGAGCTCACTGTATGTGACTAAGGGGTAACTCAATATTAAAAACATTGTTTTTCTTCTCGCAGCAGCTACTGCTGTGTGCCTGATTAATGCAATTTGCCAAAATAAAAAAAAAGAGGCTGCTAGGTGCACAAATGGGAATTCTGGCATTGTCATGGGCTTCCTGTAGGACATAAACCAAAGCAGTTCCCTACTTCAATTTACTGAATGCTGAAGTCATGGGCACGGCCACTCTACTGCTACTGAATTTCGTTAGCATTACTCAACACTCAAGTCTGGAATAAATAGAACATGGAAGCACAAAAAGCAGTTCAAAATACTTTGAAATTAATTCTTATCATAAGGAGAAAAAACTTCCCAAGATTTAGATATTTAATCCTAAAATGTAGCTGTTTTAAATTGAAAGAAATAACTTCCCAGGAAAAAAAACAAAACCAGAGAAACTGACGTGTGAATTCTACATCAGACCTGAGATACTGAAGTATGTCAGGTTATTAAAAAAAAATAAGCAAAATCTCACATCTCATAATTCCTTTAAATTTTCTTTAATATTGATCCTAATGTTCCCTATTAAATATCCATACAGATATACCCAGTATTACCAGTAAATTCAGTATATTTTATTGAATAATGAATTTAAGGGTAGATATGTCATGATTTTACTGTCAACTCAAAACTTTGATCTTGAACAGAATAAGCTTTATATATTCCATCACACACATACAGGTATATGAAATCCGTAATATGGATGGTGAAGAAACATCAACTAATACAAACTTTTACAAATCAAAGCAATACAGTATACAGAAAACAGCAATAATCTTTCCAGAAAGTAAAAAAGAGTACTGCTTAATTATCAGTGGAGAGTGGGAAAAAGAGAAGGACCTAACAAAAGAGCACTGATGTGTTTTTCAGATTCTGACTGGTCTAAAAAATGTATTTTTCAAAGAAATAATTACAGCAAAGTTAAATGCAAATCATACCCTTATAACACTAACTCATATCCATCAAAGAAGCAGGAATCTCCAAAGAAAACTGCAGGATTTGTATTTTACTTGTATGAAAAAGGAAAATGAGGACAGAAAAGAAACAACTTTCAGGCTACTTGGTAGCATTGTTGCCATTATCTTGTGCAAATTTTCGAGGTACAATGTGACCATGAGTGTGGTCTTGGTTCACATTACTGGGGCACTGTGCAGCTGAATGATTGAAGCAGTGAGAAAGATACAACTGATTTTAATAAAATGTAACAACAGAGTTGTTTTTTGTAATCACTTGTAATTTACAAGTGATCTGACAATTGTAGCCATCTCTAATAGAGATGTCACCAACCCTGAGATATTTGTAGATACAATAGCACAGCCCATGCTATCAAATGATACTTTTTGCTATGGACTATGAAATCACTTATTACAGGTACTTAGCTGTGAAAGCAAAGTGCAAACATGCTGACTCAAGCAAGTGGAATTTGATACAAATTCCCCAAGTTCTGCTAAGGCAAGGCTCTGTTCTGGGCAGTAGCTGAGGCCTCTGAGCATAAAGGGCACTATTCACAGAGTGCCAACTGCCAGGAGCCCTCAACTCCCACTGCTTTATGATCTGAGAGGGCTCAGCAGGAATTCCTGAGCTGGAGAGAAAATATTTCTCTTCTCTCTCATGGACAACTTCCATGAAGCAAAATGTTTGTTTTGATTACAGCTTTCAGCACATAATTTAGAGCAAGACAAAAATTTTGTAATACAGTACACTTTAACTTTTTAAATTAAAAAATATGCTGAGAAAACACCTTCTGTCAACTCTTATACTTAAGAGACAGAAAGTACTGACAATATTTTAATTGTCAGTCTAATGTCTTATTACTGGAATTTTATAAACACATTAAAGACAGATGGCGCTAAGTATTTTCCCAACCCCCGATTTCCTCAGTCATTAAAGAATGTCTTCTTGTTTGAAACTTTTAAAACTCTAAAACAAAGAAAACCAACTTTTTAAATTTCATATTTCTAAACAGCCTTAATTTTCCCTTATACTAGACTACCTGGCAGCATGACTGACAGGGAGAATCTGACTAAAAATTAAGAAAGAAAACCCCAAATCTAAATATGTAACAAAAATATCAGTCCAACACAATGGAACAAGCCTGACTTAATCTAAAAAGCCTTTTGTAACTGTTTTCAGTACAGCTTGACTTGGCTGGTTTGTTATTCTGCAGTACATGGGAAGATTTGTGACTTGGACATAAGAAAAACAATTCTCAAGTATGTAAGAGCCTTTTTATTTATGAGTGTGTACATACGATGAAAGCAACTGATGGTGTTCAGAATGATTTCAAAGGACAGATAAGTTATCTAAAAAGTAGTCATACTCACTGTTAATATTTCATAGATCATGAAAAATATTTGGACATGAATGTTTTGAAAAAATGAATTCAAGAACTTCCACGGACTCACTTACAGACACACAGAGAAGGAAAGCACAAACTGAGAAATACTCACGTGTTTAAAGCAGGTAACAGGAGCTGCTGTAAAGCTATTACTATTGATGTAGTTACCCCAGCTGAAACCTTCCACAGGAACAGCTGCTAAGGGAAAGTTATTTCAGTTAGGAAGCTGCTCATGAAGCACAAATCTTTCAGTGTTTTTGTTTCAGTTCCATTTATATGCTGTTACCTGCTTTTGTCTTTGCCTGGTTTTGTAAAGTTGCTTGGTACTGGGCATATGCTGCTAATTTAGCCACTAAGGGCTGTTTTTGTAGAACTTTAGCCTTCTTTGTTGGAGGTTTACCCTAAAAAAAAAAAACAAACAACCCAAGTAAATAACATCTTTCTAAACTCCTGACAGGAAATTTCCACAGGTCTGCAGCTATCTTTGACAGATTTAAGCTAAAATCAGAAGTACACAGAGACTAAGTATCACACATGCATTATAAAATAAATTTAAAAACCAGTAGTAAGGAGTGTCCAAAAGATGACTTTTGTACTACTATCCCAACTTGAACAGCACTATAGAGTCACTGTTGTTTACCTGAAAAAAAGATATCTCTTAAAAGCAGATCAAAAGGAAGAACTTTTAATCTAACTCATAGCAATGAAATTTCTTGGCATTCATTGCAATGAATTTGAGACAAGATATAATGATATTTCTTGACATTTCTCTATCTTTTCTTGAATACTCAAACATGCCTGGATGATTACTTCATTAATATTTTAAGTCAACGGACATATACCTATTTTGCAACTCTATAGAGAAAACCCTCAAACCCAAGAAAACTGATCTTAAAACATGCAGCCATCTGTAGAAATACCCAATTTTACCACCAGAGACGACAGAAAGGATGTAAAGAAAACGGTGTCTGTACCGCTACCTGAAGCCTGGCCAGAATGCTGGCCTTCTTGGAGTTGGAGGAATAACTTCTGGAGCACGACACGCTGCAGAAGCGCTTGGTTTTAGAGTAAAAAGCATCCCGGACACCAACCATCCCACACATCTCACACGTAGCTAATCAGAGGAGAGAAAAAAAAACCTTAAAATATTAAGAGTGTAGTTAAAAAATCGCAGTAAAAATTCAGAATATAAAGGACAGAATGAAGGTCCTGGAGGTGGTACCGTCAAAGTTTTTGAGGGCTCGACCCTAAAGAAAATTGCACAGGAAAAAAAATTTAAAACACCACCACTGATACCAGTGAAACAGCAAGAACCTCAAGTTCACTGGTGAAACAGTGCCTCTTTCTGCTCACTATATATTTTCCCCCCATACAGGTGAATGACCCAGCTAAATCAGCTCAAGCCAATTTTCGGTTTTTCACTGTTCTCGAGGAAGCATCTGCTTTGAATTTGGGCTTTCCAATCTTGGTTTCCTCTAAATATTGAATACTTCCAACCTGAAATAAAACCAGATCTACTGTCTGATTAATAAATTAGTGTATCCCAAGTACTCCATCCCACCAGTGTTTTTTTTTCTGGCTAGAATCATGTTTCAGAGATGGACAGCATCACCCACAGTGTATGTGGGTAAGACTCAGAGACCAACTAATGCCAGTGAGACAACACCCCAATTCTGCCCAGAGAGAGCCCTACACTAATCACTAGGATTTCACATAAAATATTTTCCCCTGATAAAAGAAATCTTCCCTTTCAATTTATTTTCCTAGTATCCTCCAGCTCACAGCTAGTGAGGAGTGAACAGGTATACACTAACTAGTTGTCATACAGTAGCAGTAATGAAGTTTTCCTAGTATAGGAAGAAATATTTAAATGTATTGTACATGTAACATAAAGGGCAGAGAGAAGGCATGCCCTGGCATAGACACAACACACTGACATTGTCCTCAAAGCTCCAAGAATAAAACTGATGCACATGAGAACACACACATGCATGTGCAAACACAACACATTTAACAGGAGGGCAGATGTTCCCATACAATTTCTTCTCTGTCAGTAGGATTCAAACCCTCTCTTATTTCAGTTTAGCAGAACCCAAAGAATTCCCCTTCCCAAAACCAACCAACCCCAACCCTTTAGCTGCTTTGGTCCCTTTTCAGTGGGACCAACATTTGGGATGGAACCCTCACAACCCAGCACAGGCTAAAATCCATCAATATCCTGCTCCTGCACTCACACAGTACATACTTACCCATGCCAGATTTGCCATCTGGATAAGTATAAACTTGCCCATTGTTCTTGATAATTGGGAGACTGGATGGCAAAGGAGCAACCTCCTCCTCACTTTCATCTGAACTGGAGCTGCTGCTGGTGTCCTCACTACAACTATCATAACCGTCAAACATCCCGAACGAGTCTTGGCGTTTCCTTTCCACTCGGGAACTATGTTCTGTCTAAAAATTAAAAATAACCAAACAACAAAAAAACCAAAGAATAGCAGAATGTTCTGAATGAAATGATTTCAAAGTCAAGCTTAAAAAGTTTCACAGGTCAGTCTTCAAAAGCAGATATTCTAAGGCACTGCTGTATCAGCACAGACATGAACCATGTATTGCCAATTATGTGAGCATTGGTATTATCAAAACTGGCCAATTATTGGTGTTGTGATATACAAAAAAAAAAAAAAAATCTATCTCATGATCCACTGAGAATACACAGGAGCCATCCATACATTTAATTTCCTTGGTATCTTTAGAGTTCATTAAGTCTGATGAGCTGAACGCTGACAGCCACACCGATCTTATATGCAAATGAGCACATTCCAGATGGCTGCAGCCAATTCCACTAAAATTCCTTCATTTGAGAAAGCTGGGCAGAGAAAAGACAGTTCAATCAAGAGGGCACTTATACCACAGCAAAAGGAATGAGAGGCTCTCTGCTCTTATTGGCTTGTGGGGTTATCCATAAATCACTTCGCTCCCCTATGATTCCGTGACTCCCGTGTGAAGCAGGAACACCTCTCCAGCTCACAGGGCTGTTCAGAGGATTAATACATTAACCATTATGAAGAGCTCAGTTACTATGGCAATAGGGTCTGTACAAATGCTGAAAGAGAGAAAGGTGACTAATTTGCCACTGTCATATACAAAAAACTTGTTACATAATAGTATTTCTATAATAAAAAAATCTGAAGTAGGATAAAACCACACAATTTTGCAGAAGGCATGACAGTTAAACAATTTCTAGCAAAGACAGTAAAGAAGCAAGAGATTAACTGATGTACTTTTTCTGAGGCACATCCACCACATGCATTTTGATAGAGTGATAGTTTTCACTTATTAATATCTTACACAGCTCTATTGAAACAAGACTACTCCTATGTGAACTGCCCTCATTAAGCTAAAAAAATAATTTTACGTTTCATATTATTTCCATAATCTTAATATCTACTGAGTTTGGGAGGAAATAAATAAAGAGAAAACAAATTCTACAGTAAAAGCACACATTAGGGGAGTGAAGTATAGACAAGAAAATAAGAAAAATTAAGAAAGCCTTTGGCTCAACTTCCTTTTCCAAGAGCTAATTTTATTTAAAAGTCAGTGTAGACAGAAAAGTAATGTGATTGGTCTTTTCCTTCTTAAATTACATTTGGATTCATAGCTTCAAGATTTCGTCACAATTTCCCAAATCCCTTTCCTAGAGCATATGCCTGAACATCTTTATTGCTAGGTCTTGTTCAAGCCTTTTTCTGCCATGCTATGCCTTTATTATAATATATTCTACTTTGCAATCTAAATAAATCCTATGATGGAAGAATTTCCTAATAGGTACAAGGGAAAACTGATTTCCACACTGACCCAATGCAATTATAAAAAAAAAATTCTCCAGAAACCCAGTAAGCACAAAAGCTTATGCAATAAGGCAAACACTTTAAACACACTTACAGCAGTTCTGAAACAAAACAACCAAGTCAGTATAATGTTAATTATGATTATAGTCCCCAGTCAAAAAAAAAAAAAATTAGAATTGTATTAAATTCAAATCAAATTTAGGATAGGGCATAACCTGAAACCAGCCCATGGGATTGTTAAAGGAAACACTGAGCCATGGCAAAGCTCAGCCCTGACCCATGCTGGCAGCAGTGTCACCTGTCCCATCTGCCACCTACATGCATGACCAGTGACTTGTTTGTGTGTGCACGTGTGCAGCTTAAGGCAGAAGATGAGCACAACATTGCCATGGATACAGTGTCCTCCAACACTGCCAGAAATTTTCAGAGCAGAAGATGAAAACTAGTCATCTTCCTCAAGATTTCAGGAACTCCTTAGTATCTCACAGTATTTAAGTTCTCTTCACCACAGTCTCTGCTAAGATATAAATTGTGATTCCACAGAACCATTCCCAGCAGTACTACCAAAGCAATGCTTAGGAGGTTTTATGGACAGACACTCGTGGTGTTTCAAAGCCCAGTGAAGGATCTCCCTGCTCATGTCCTCACCCTCTAAGACAGCTGGTCTGATTTCACTAGGAGATTAGGGCCTCATCCTACACCAAGGTGTGATTCTATGGCTTCACCCTCCTGTGGAGCCTGCAGTACAAGCCTGTCTCAGGATATCTCTTCCCACTCCAGACTGGAGAACCCTGGACCTATAAGGGGGTAACACTGCTCAGGTCTTAAATGCTGTTGTCACTCAGAAGGAATTGAAGTGCAGCCCATTCCCAGTCCCTCCAACTCCCCATGCCAGGGAAGGTGGAAGAACTGGGAAGCTGGGGGCAAGGTGAAGGACCAGAAGCTGAAGCACAGGGCAAGGTAACCACAACAGTGCACCTGGCTCTTTTTGTTGTTCTTCTGCATCACTTCCATTTAGTATCTCATTATTACTGCTAAGCTCTCTTTGCCAAAATATCCACAGATGGGAAGGAAAACAGCTTCTCTTTGTAAATGGAAAGTTGGGTGCTCAATTAGGAAAAATCATTCTTCAGTTTTAAACAACTTCAAAAATAGCAATCAAGTTTTTGAGTTTACCTACACTGTCAAAACAAACCTCATGTATCACCTTTCCATTTACTTAATATTCAGCCAAACTGTTCCAATTCAAAATTACTGAATATCAAATCTGCAATTCAAATCAGTTTTGCTTATAATTTTAAAATAATGCTGTAGTTTTTATAAAAAAAATTTGTATCCCAGCTCTTGCCAGATAATTCATGCAGGATATTCTTAATGTTAATTTGTAGTTATTACCTGGATTGCAACTGGGGAAACTACTCAAAACGTTTTGTGAGATTTCAAAAAGGCAGAGTTTGCAGGAGAGAAACCAACAAAATACTTCATACACAAAAGTAGGTGAAAGTTAGGGAAGATGATATACAAATGCCATGCTGGAATTTTGTTAGAGCAGATCAAAACACTTCTATTTTGATAATAAACACCACAGAGGTTCTTTTTAACCCATGTTGAAACACAGCTTTTGTAGGGGAAAAAAGTGAACAAGAGGAAGCTTTGATAACCTTTCCTGCAGAATTCAGATGAACAAAAGAAAAGGAGCTCCAACATCTGGAAGTGAAAAAAGTAGGAGCATTGCTTGAATTCAAAGGTCAAAGACACGTCCTTACAAAAAGGACAATGTATACCTCAAACAGAATTATAACCAAGATAAAGCAGCTGCTTTGGTACAGCAGCAGCCTGCAATTTCTGCTGAGTTCTTGCTAATTGGTTCCACCTTCTTCTGTTGAAAATTAAGTACATATCTTCCCCCTTTCTGATTTTCTAGGACCTCAATCTTCTTTTAGAAGCTCTCAACCATGTCATCAACAGTTCCTGAAGTGCTGGTGGCCTCTAATATCCTATAGAGAGCTTCATTAGAGATACCAGGAAATTGGAACCATCTACTATGCACACATTCTATCTCCCTTTGTTGTTATCCCTCCTATCTTCAGAAAAGGCAAAAGGAGAACCCAGGAAATGACAGATCAAAGAGCCTCATCTCATCCCTGGTGAGCTAACAGAACCAGCAATGTTGGAAGCAATTTCTAGGCATGTGAAGGACGAGCAATTCTTGACAAGTCCTTTTAGGCTTCACAGATGACAGCAACACCTTGTCTGGCCAAAGCAGCATCTCCCCACAGCAGCTGCAGGCCCTTGGAGTCAAAAAGAGGTGTGCAAAAAAAAAAAAACAAAACAAAAACCCAACCCTTAAATCAACATAAAACCAGCTTCCTACTCTTCAAAGTTGGACTCAGCACTAAATATCACGCTGAGGAGATTGTCTTTTCCTCAAAACACAACCCAAAATGTATTCAACTTCTAACAAAACAGGGACCAGCCTCTTGTCTATCTACAGAAACTGCTTGGAGCAGGAGCCTGGCTTGCTATAAAACAGAACCTTGCAGCTGGTTAATGCCAAAAGAGCAGCACCTTGAGTAACTACTCCACTAATAGAGTTTATCTGTATATTAAGCAGAAGTAATGGACAAACAAAAGAAAAAGACAAACTTTCAGGCATTCTGGCTAAGACTTATTTTCCTAATAAGATTGCTCATTCCTCAGCAGAGGTTTTCAGTCAGAGCACTGTGAAATGTATCATGAGCAGCACTGGCAAATTACCCCAGACTGTTTGCTCCGGGGGGATTCTTGCATACTTTTCTTTATTGAGGTGATGGGTGGAGAAAGGAACCCTGAAGAACTGCTTTCTTATTCTGCCCAACTTCCCATTTTCCTGTTCTTCCCCTCCTCCCTGTGAATACTTGACAACAGAATATTTTTAAGAAATACTCTTAATTAAGCATTACATAAGGCAAATGGTATGAAAAAGAACACAGTTAAAGAAACTGGTTTCCCTGAGAGCAGGAAGGCAATTCTAAACAAATCAGAAAATAACCAGTTTCTCACTCTAAATATACATTTTTATATACATATATATACACACACATTGAATTTTATCAACACATTATAGCACACATTCTTTCAGTTTAGTAACTATTCTTACAACACAAAAAATGGGCACAAAGAGTGAGCAATCCATGGCAAAACCAGAAACTATTTCATCTTATTTAGACATCAAACACTTACTTAGGAAATGGCTTTAGTGTCTTGATGAAGACTATGCTCAAGCATTGGCAAAATTTATGCAAAAGAGTTTTGAAGGTAAGAACTTGCACAAATAACACCCCATTGTTGTGTAACCAAACCTGTTGCCCCTGGGTAAGTGCAGCTGGCCACAGGAGGAAGATCCAAAACAGCCACAGAAAGGTTTCAAACCACTCCAAATGGTTATTGCTACTTTTTAATTCAATCTGGGGCTTGAAGTCAGAATGGCAGCAATTTGGAGGTTGGAGTTCAAGAGCTGTAGCTCAGCAAAGGTACCCCAGCACTTGAACAGAGGCATCACTTCCCATATTCAGCTCCAACCCTCCCAAATGGGACAGAACTATGGAGAGATGGGTCAACAAGGTCAACAATGAGGTCACCACAACCTTCAAGGCAAGGGTCTGTCATAAGACAGATTTACTTTAATCACATATCCTTAATGGATCCAAGGGTATTTCCAAGTTAAATTTGATGCACAGGTTTTGTTTCCAATAGTTCATTGATGCTTTATGCTACAAACTTTTGTTTCAGCTCTGGATGTTAAGGAAACACCACAACAGAATTAATTCATTTTGAATTTATCTCTTTAGAATGCAAGTTGGCCAAAATAATTTACAGTAGAATATTAGCTTGTCCCTGTGGAACTGAGTTGTGTTCTGAGGCCTAATTGTGCCTCAGAAAATGACCAGAAAAGAAAATTCAAACATGGTACCAATTTAAAGAAAACACATTTTCAGCTTTCATTAAAAACAAAGACCCCAAAACTAAACATCTTGGGATTCTTGGAAATCAGAACCAACCAAACTTACTTTTTTTATATAAGCAACTCACCTCTATCTGGAAATGTGCCTTCCACTCTTATTATAAGTAAAATCTCTGCTGGAAAATTACAGAAATGTTTTTTCCTGTCTCTTCATTTGCTATGTATGACAGCATTTTGTCTGAAGCCAGTTTCTGCTGTTTGTCAATGGTTTTGTCCATAGCCTCTTCCCCAGGGGGTTTCACACAAGAGGGGAGACTCTTTCATAAAAAAATATATCACATTAGCAGGAAATTTTGCAGGGGGGGGTTGTGATGATCAATCTGTGAAATATCTGAGTTTTGATAAAACTAAAAATCTGTTACAAACTCTATTATATTTCTACAAAGCCCTTACAGGAATATCAGGAAGAGGCAAATATTTCACTTTAAACACTGTGTTACCATTAAAACAAACAAACAAATAAAATCCCAAATAAAATAACAAATTTAAATGTAAAGAACCCCCAAACCACCACCAACCCAAAACCAAAGTTTTCAACACCTGAATTCATTCCACGTGCTCAGAGCCAGGTTCAGCAAAGGATCCCACATCCCCAGAGTATACCAACTTACCTGAGAAATGAAGGAGTGCAGCAGTGGTTTGCAGGAGATATGAAAAGCCTTGCAAAATTAAATCAAATTTTAGAAGGTAAGAGAAATGAAAGCCAAAGAGAAGGAACTTTTGTGCATGTTACCACTGCTGCCAGAGGCACCTTGCTCTTTAGGGAACAGCAAAGATTATTCTTACTTCCAGTTTGCAATCTTTCTGCATGTGCACAAGCCCAAATATTCTCAAGAACAACACCTAAAGTGTTCTTGGCAGATAAGATCCCTCTGTATGGTTTCCTACAGCCTACATTACACACTTCCTCAAAATAATGCCTAGGCTGAAGAACTTAGTAAAGACAATTAACCTGCCAAGTTTTATTGCCTTCTTAACAGAATATATTATTTTAGTTCTCATTGAAGGCTCCAGATTAGACTCTCATAGCCTAAATCCATTCCGTTTAAGTCAAAATCAAACTGTTGAATACAATTAATAGGTTAATGCAGGTCATCAAACCTGCAAAATCATTTTAATTTTAAATACAAGAGATTGCACTGCAGCTTTCAGTTTTGACTAGGTTTAGATTTGAAAAATCACAACAGTCGCCAGTCACATTTTAAAATAAATTGCTTTTTCACACACAAATTTTTTCACTATAATCAGCATATGCTTTGTAGCAGGACTTCTAATTTTCAAAGCAACGCCGGGCAGAAATTGCTACACTTTCAAACATTTCCAGCAACAACCTGAAAGCGAAACTGGTTTCACGAGTTCACTACTCCTCACAATAAGAACAAAATCACATCAGAAGACACAAAAATTCCGCGGAGAGGGGAAGAAGTGGCCGCAAAGAATCCAAAACTTTGGAAGTGCTGAAACTCTCCAGCACTCAACGTGACCACGCAGGAAAACTGAACTTTAAAAGTCTGGAACAACAGGAGGAAGTTACTGAAACCCGGCACGACAGCGGAGAGGGGGAGAAGCAGATGGAGCTGAAACTTTTGTCGGAGGCAGGGGGAGAGAGGGGCGAGGGACAAAACCGGAGCCGGCACAGCCGGGTTGGAACAAAGGGGTAGAGCCGGGCCGGTGCCACGTGCCCCGGGCAGACCCCGCCGGGCTCCCCGGGACGGGACCTCCGCGGGCGGGCACGGCCCCGGCAGAGCACGGGCACGGCCCCGGCAGGGCAGGGGCACGGCCCCCGCGGCTCGCCCCGGCTCCCTCCCGCACGGGCACCGAGGATCGCTCCGCTCCCGCCCCCGCCGCGCTGCCCCCGGCCCGCCTCCCGCGCGGCCCGCGGGCTCCGGTACTCACCAGCTCCTTTGTGTTTTCCATCAGGCCCTCATGGGCAGGAGCCGCCTGC